>JAAGNO010017904.1:15096-56168 GCA_033439905.1 Ceryle rudis
TTTATCGTTCAGCTGATGTCATATGGGACGGAATATCCCTTCAGTCAGTTTGGGTCAGCTGCTCTAGTTGTGTCTTCTCCCAGGATCTTGCCCACCCCATCCCACTGCAAGGGGAATGTTGAAAACCAGCCTTGGTGCTGTGCGAGCCCTGCCCCGCAGTAGCCACAACATGGGGGTGTTACCAGCACCTTTCCAGCTTCCAGTGCAAAGCACAGCACTGGGAGGGCTGCTGAAGGGGAAAATGAACTCCAGCTCAGTCAGACCCACTACAACGATTTTTTTCCTTATTGCCTATAGCTAAATGGTACAATGAAACTGAGCAAAATACAATTCAGTTAAAGTACTTTGCTTTAATGTTCCAGTTGTGTTTCCTAAAATGTTTATTTCAGTGAAACAGATAAACGTATTTTATATTTTTAGGTTACTTCTAATTTGTGATGATTTTGTATTAGGGGAGAATACCTGAATATTTGTAACATAAAATATTGTACGTAGAGTCTGACATCTTGAATTCATATGGCAAATCATATACAAAAGATTCCATTTTACCTGTTTTGCAACCTTTGATCTTTATAAATATCAGGCTTGTAAAATATGGCTAACCTGATCTATTTTTTAACGCTACTTTTTCTCTAAAGCATGTGCAGACTTATTATGGTATGTCAGAGCATGCAGTAGAAAAAGAATGAAGACTTAAAACTTCTATAATACTGTACTGACTGAATCTAGAAGAGAGTACAGCTCTTCTGGATTCAGCCTTACAAAGGGTACATTTCCTCCTTTTTACAGTTGTAAAGAGACTCTTGAAGAAATTAAATTCAGGATTTACTTCATTACCTAATAGAAACTGTACTTTATGACCTTCCTTTCACACACAATTCTAGGTAGTGATTTATTACGTTCATTCTGACTAGCCTGGTCAGTTGAATGAAGATAGTTATGCTTAAAATAGAAAAAAAACCAAAAAACTCTGCAGTAGAAGAGAAGCAGCTGGCCTTAGCAGCTGGTTTCTTGTATAGTACAGAGTGCAATGGCCTTAAGATCCTAGTGGGATTAGGAACAGTGCGAAATGTGACTTAACAATGAAGTTCAGGTAGCAAAATGCCTGTGGTAAGCCCCATGAATGCTGTTTTAAGAATGCTCTCTTGACAAAATACTGTTCTTTATGGGAGCTATACTAGACACCTTTAAAGTAATAAGTGCTTATTTAAAGTCTAGTGGTTAAATAGTTCTCAGTGTGTTTACAGAATAGGGTATGGGTTTGTTCTGGTTTTGCTTCTTTTTTCCCCCTGCAACCCTTACAAATACAGTATGCCATTTAATAAATTTGGTTTACAAAATGTTGACCCAGTTGTGCCAGGAATTTAAGGGAGAGGAGTTGTTCTTCACTGTGTAGATACAGAGAAGTACTTTTTACGTCATGGTAGGAGCAACACATTGGGTTTAAGTAAAAGCCAGTATATAATAAAATGTAGTTTGTTTATTTCATATGCATCATCCCAAACACGGTTTCATCCTTCAGAGATTGCTCTCCCTAGGCTATTTAGATTCTGTCTTTTGCAACCTTGCCACTCAAGTCCCTGTTGATTAGACTGGAGTGATGTTAACATAGATTTCTGTGGTTTTGTGGGTTTGAGGTGTTTTGCTCCATTCTCTCTACAGTAACATGTAAGTATGCCTGTGTGCATCTCTGCATCTACATGTATGTATAATAAACACAAAACCTCTGCATCTGAAAAAACTTTAAGTTAGAGTGCTGACAGAAGGTAAAGAAGTAGGCTTGTTCAAATTAAAATAACTCCCCTTTTTCAGGTTCATTCATTTTTCACTTAAATATTGAAAAATACTAGCTTAGAAGTTATATGAGTATCCCTAGTTCTTGAATTCATGAGCCCTTGCTACTGGACCAGAAAGCTGTTTTCCTTGTTGAGGACTGGAGTGATGCAGTTTACAGGGTTGCACTGACATAAGTGATCACGTTATTTTTTTTTTTTTTAGATGTTGTGGGACAACTTACACTTTTAAACCAGGAAAAAGAAACCAATAGTGAAATAAATGTTGAGCATGAACAATATTTCCAGAAATGTGTTTCCTGGTATTTTGAGTAGTTTGCTTGTGGTTGCATTTTCTAACCCTTTTACATGCATGCAGATGCTCTCGAGGTAGCACAGTCTTTGTCCTTTATACCATGCAGCATGAAGGAAGTTAGTCGTCTGCAACTTTACTTCCAACTTCTCAAATGCTCCTGTGCCTCAGTTGTTCCGAAAGCCTACTTATTCTTGTTTCAGATAACTCTTAAACTTAAAACAGTTGTTCCAAAGGGGAGGTTTATATTCTGTTTTACTTGCATATCTCTCAACATTTTACACCTAATAGCTATAATTTTTCTTTGCTTATTACGTTTGTCATTCATAGGGTTTTTCAGAGTTCCAAAATTGCAAACTGCTGTGAGACTTGTGATGTGTGTATCACTTGAAACTACCTCTAATTCTCATAGAGTTGGTTAGCTGCATCTTTTTGACAAGAGTAGGTTGTTGGGAGCAGAGTTGGACAAATTACATCAGCAATCAAGGTTAACCTGTACCCTTTAGAGAAGATGTTAAAGGCATAGAATGCAGCTGCTTGTCAGTATTAATGACAGGTGCTAACGCACTACAGTGCATATGTACTCTGCATAATGCTGTGAAGTTTCCAGCTTCAGCCACTGAAAAGGTCCATGTTTACTGTGCAATCATGAAGTAGCTGTTTAAAAAAGCAAAGGTCTGTTTTAACCACCATGGAAGCCAGGTGTTGGCAAGTGCTGACCTTTTAACAGCAACCGCTTTAAGACCTCCTTCTGGCAATTCCACATGCATAGGTAGCAGTCTTGAAAAGCACTTTAGAAATACTCACGGTAGATGCAATTGTTTGGGTTTTTTCTTAAGTGTTTGGGGTTTTTTTTATTCCTTTGTCTACTGGAATCCTAATCTCTGATCACCTGACCGTTTTAAAATCACAGTCTGTTTTCATTACAGTCTAGATCTCATTGTTGTGTTACATAGGTTAGGGTGTCCTGGGTTTACGCTGCCGGAATATAAGCCAACACCAGTAGAAGGAGGAGCTTCAAAATCCCTCTTTTTTCCAGATGAAGCCATCAATAAACATCCTAGATTTAGGTAAGAGTATTTGGGGAGTGGGAATGAGAAGCTGGATGTTTTTTATGTGCCTACATATCATAGGTATACCTGCAACTTCTTTACATGACTGGGAGAGAGAGCTGTGTGGCTAGTTGCTGACAAGATCACAAGGACTTGGACAGAGATGGCTGTGATGACGTATATTTTCTGTCAAAGTGACTTAAAGTAAACTGTTAAGTTCAAGTAACATACAGTCGTTCACACCATTTTAGGGCAAAGGGTATTGATTACAAAATGCTATGGCTAGCCTTCACAGTTAATCCAGTGCTCGCTCAGGTACATCACAGCAACATCTCAGTGTACCCAGTAATTTGCACTACTTGCTCTGAAATGGAGCACAGTGTCAGACTACTTGTGTAGCCTGAGAGGGGCTTTCATTGTAACATGAGACTTAGGAGAAAGAAAATCATACGATTTAGAAACTAAACATGTCCTGAAGGAAAAACCTCAAAATAAATAGAAAGTCGATATTCAGAAACTCTGAGAATTGCTGAGAAACTGACTGCAAACACATTTGCATAAAGAAAAACTTAGGTACTTCATCAAGCTTTCTTTTGTTGTAGTACACTGACCAGAAACATTCGGCACCGAAGAGGAGAGAAGGTTGTGATAAATGTACCGAGTAAGTATTCATCTTTCTTGTTTTTCTTTCTCAAAATAATTGTTCAGTCTAATGCTTTGCCTTACTGAGTACCTGCATTTTCCACACAGTATTTAAGGATAAGAACACACCATCACCATTTATCGAAACGTTTCCTAATGATGATGGAGAAGCAGCAAAGGCGGCTAAGCCAGATTATATATACATGGATGCTATGGGGTTTGGAATGGGAAACTGTTGTCTTCAGGTAAAACATGCCTGCTTTCAAGATGTTACTGAATGTTGTCTTTCCTAAGCATTTCCCTTTTTAAGACTTGCCTCATGTCTAATTTCTCTAGCTTAATTCAACCGATGCATTTTCAGAGTAGTGACAAGACGGGTGAAGCAATTTTATACCTGGCAATCTAGTCTTAAAATCCAGGGTTGTTTGCTTGCATTACGTTTTATTTCCTGCTAATATTCAGGTGTAATTGGATGTCTTGCTGGAAGGGTTTCTTAAACTGGTCAAATGCCATTTGATGAAAGCACCTGCTCCTGGAACTCCAACACTTTTTAGGTGTGAAAAGATCATCATCTGCTGTGGTTCTCCTTGAGGCATGACCAGAGGACACTGTGGGAATGGGAACTGAGCTGTCCTGTAGTAGTATGTGGGTTGTTTTTGTGGTTTGTGTTTTTATGTTTGTTTCTGTTTAATTTTGTTGGGGTTTTTTGTTTGTTGTTTGGTTTGTGTTCTTTTTTGGTGGTGTTGGGTATTTTATTGGTTTGGTTTGGTGGGGATTTTTTTGTGGATTGGGGGGGGGCTGTTTGTTGTGGGTTTTTTTTCTGGTTTTGTTTTGGTTTTTTGTTTTTCCCTGTGTCTTCCCCATCTGTAGAAAACCAAAAGCAGGGAGTAACAAGAAGTCATTGGAATATCTTTTAAAATCAGTAGCTTTCACCTTCTGCCTAGTTTTGTTTCATTTACAAACAGTATTAACTTCTGTACAAAACTTCTCATTCTTAAATATTTTTAACTGTCTACTCAGAAGTGGTCTTCTCACTGCTTGTACCATCAATCTACAAAATCCCCATGGGTACCTGAGTTCTCTTACTGTGTGCTGGGAGACGTCCCGTTTTCTCCCATTAACACTTGCCCACTCTTCAGCCTTCTCAGTCATTTGCCTGAGTTACTACTATCTTACAGTATCACCCATTTAAATCCATGTGTTGTATCTTCAGAGCACTTTAATCCTTTCATTATCTGTTTGTTTTAAATGTTTCTCTACCACAGTAACCTGATGCTAGGGGCTTATGCCTTAGGTAGTAGTGATGTATTTGACTGTTGATAAAATCTGCCTGTTGCTGCTGCTGTCTTGGAAGCAGAGCTAGGAAGAGGCTGGTGTCAAGTCTCTGGGGATTAAAGGAAATTCTCCAAGCTCTTCTTGTTTCACAGCAGTGGCAGAAATAACCTCATTTCAAAGCACTTCCCTTTGAGATTGAGAAACTACAAAAGCTTAATAAACAAAATGTTCTTGACAGCAGCTAAGTTTGATTTCTTGTTACCAAGGGTAAACAAGGGAGAATCTGATAAAGTAGTAAAGTGTACATAATACTGCATGGTTTTACAAGGTGTTAAATTTGATATGGTTTATTTTGTACCACCTCTATCTTAACTTGAGTCCAATAAAATAAATGCAGCGTTACGATTCAGTCGTTGTGTGAACGTGTTTAAAAAGATAGTAAATTCCTTTTTAAGGAATACCATTTTTCTATTCCCCATTCTTGTAATCAGTGGTCAAATTCACAGAATGACAGAATGACAGAATAGTAGGGGTTGGATGGGACCTCTGGAGATAGGTAGTCCAACCCCCCTGCCAGAGCAGGTACACTCAGAGCAGGTTGCACAGGGTGGCGTCCAGGCCGGTTTTAAATGTATCCAGAGACGGACACTCCACAACCCCTCTGGGCAACCTCTTCCAGTAGCACAGAGTGTAGGTGTCCTGTCCGTCCCCCCCCCCGCCACATAAGGCAGGCTCCCTAGTGCTGGAAGTCTACAATTAGTGATGAGAAGTCATACTTAACTGCTTCTCTGCAAGGGAATTAATTAATCTTGTCTTTCCTAAGTGCATTTGGTTGATGTTTGGTCTTTTTTTGGATAGACTCAGAAGAAATACTTTCTCTACTGCACACTTTTTTCCTGACTTGGGATGTTTCAATGAATGTTGGCTGCAGATTTAAAAAGACAAAACAAAGAAATCCCATATTCCTCCTACCCTCCCTTCACCAGTGAACTCAGGAGGTTTTTGTGGGTTTGGGTCTAGTTTTACTGGTTTGGTAGACTAGGTTTTTTTAAGGCTTACTTGGGGTTGGATTGGGCTTTGGTGGCAGACTTGAGTAGAACCTGCATGTTTTATATGACTCTTATATGTATGTAATGCATGGAAGAGGAAGATCTGTGTTTGGCTGGCATTATTCAGGACAGCAAGCAGCAATCACAATTTAGAGTTGAAGCCTGTTGTACAATGTTAACAATAGTGGTACAGGGGTTCATTCCCATTTAAGTTATCCTCTGATCTATGAACATGTAAACTGTGAAGGAGAGAGTGTTAAACATTACAGCAGGCACAGAGATATTTATTTTTCACAGGATCAAACAAAGGCATCTTGAAATGTTCTTTAAAACAGGATTAGCAGTCTCATAAAACAAATGTTATATCTACAATAGTTTCTGACTATTGTTCCAAGTAGGTAGGTTCCTGGCATATTTCCTGATGGTGAATTACAGACCCATGTGTATTGTAGATGTTAACTCAGTTTTCTTTGGTTCTGGCAAGTGTTTGTATATTTAGCCTCACAGCTGAAGTGTTGTGGTCTGAAATCTGCTAATGAACACGGAAATGGTGTGGATAGAAGCTCGTGATAAAAGTGCCTACTGATCGATGGGCCAAAAGTTTGAGAACTGGGTGGGAAGCCACAGCCCCCACCCAAAACCAAAAAACCCTTAATATTCGTCGTACATAAATTGGTTTATTACATGATTGTTTCTAAATCTAGGAGGACTATGCTTGCATGATGGTTGTTGAAACTATGATATCATTGTACTTCTCCCAACAGGTAACATTCCAGGCTTGCAGCATTTCTGAAGCGAGGTATCTCTATGATCAGCTAGCCACAATCTGTCCCATCGTGGTAAGTAATGGAGTTGTCACATCAGCTCTTCATGGTGCAAAAGGTACTACATGGAAGAAGAAATTAAAAAATAATTTAAAAAAAAAGCCTTGAATGCTACTCTCAAATTCTGTTTTCTGGGAGAAGTGTCAGTCTTTTGTTAGGTTGTCACATGAGCTGTGTGATTATTTAATGTCCAAATGACACCACAAAACAGACAATGTCCATTTCTTCTCCTCTGCCTCCCTTTCCATGTGCACAAATCTTGTTGAATAGTTCTAGAAATACTTTCGGGTCAGTTTTTCACAAAAACAAGGCAAGGTCACTCCTTAAAACAATTCTAAATTTTTCACCTCTGGTCTGGTGTTACAGAGGGTCTCACCTTAAGTTGTTCAAATCTATCCCTTTTGTAAGCATGTGGTCATAAACAGGCGTCTACAACAGGTGTTATCAAAATTAACTATTGGTCTGGTCTGAGTAGCGAGCAGATCCTCCTCTGAGTGAGGTATATCCCAGCTCTGTTGCTAAGGTGCTTGACCAAACAAAAAATAAACAAAATAAAATGATAGCCAGGTGAACTTCTGAAGTTCAGAAGTGTGTGAGCAGAGTACTTGCGGTTTTGTCGTGAAATGGCTTCTGCCACCGTCATCTTTCTGCTCCTTAAATACTGATCTGTAGAGGTAAGAAATTGGAGAGAATCAGATGCCACTTCTGATAACACTTAACTCTTCACCTAGCCATTTTCTGGAGACAGCAGTAGAGAGATTTGTAGTTGTATGAGCTTCGTCTGGACATTAATAATATGTAGTATACACTTCATTTACTTCTGGACTAGCCACTTTCCCTTTCCAGCAGGGCTGTATTTTGCTTTTGGTTCACTGGCTTGTCCTTTGTTTTCATATCGGGCTGTTTTATTTTAGATGGCGTTGAGTGCTGCATCTCCATTCTACAGGGGCTACGTGTCTGATATCGACTGTCGCTGGGGAGTAATCTCTGCATCTGTAGATGATCGAACGCGAGAGGAGAGGGGGCTAGAGGTATGTAATCTTAGGTAGTAGATGTCTGGGGATTTTAGGCAAAAACATTAAATCTCCCTTAGCACCAAATTCCATTTGTGATCATCGGAATCCATAACGAGGGAACGTGGCAGTCTTTGTGGTGTATATATAGGAGAGATGGTATAAACATTTGCCTTGGTTGTACAGTTTGTTAGCAAATAGATCTTTTTAGTTAGGTATGGTATCCCAGTAGAACTCCACTTACTTCTCCACAGCTTGCTGAAAAGGTCCCCCCGTGATGAAACTTTACAGTCTGTGCTTGAGCCCAAAAAGCAAAAGGTGCTTTGGATTAAATATCAGGCACTGTTGAGTAATCCGGTAGTGTAAATTAGAGTGATGTGTAAATTCGAACGATGTGAATAGAACCAGTTTTCAAAACTTGAACCTCGGGAGTTTCTCTATGCAGGAATTGGCATTCGAGGCACTTCCAAAGTTACAGAAAATAATTCTTAAAAATCTACTGGAAATGTTTATTGAACTACCCATTTTAACTAGTTCTTTAGCATCTCGAACAACGTGCACCTTTGGTATGTGTTGCAGTAGGTATAATAAAGCTTTCAAGGTACTTGGAGTAATGGTATATTGCATCAGGAGAATGTTTCCACTTTTAGAGAATTCTAGTCAATATGTGATGACTCTTCTCTGAGATAAATACATCTGCAAAGAAAATAGTCATAATTCCAGGATCACTTGCTTTTAAGCCTATTTAAGACTCACGCTTTGAATAACTGTAATCGAGGCTATAGGTTTTTTTTTTTAACAGGATAATAATTCTCACATAAGTGTCATTAGTGAGAAGAACTTAGGTAACGTTGTTAACAAGCTGTTAAAATATTGTATTCTTAAATTATATAGCCACTGAAGAACAACCATTATAGAATCAGTAAATCCAGATATGATTCCATAGACAGTTATCTATCTGAATGTGGTGAGAAATACAATGACATTGATTTGACAATAGACAAAGATATCTACGAGCACCTAATAAAGGAAGGTAAGTGTTTGCTTCATTATGAGCAGGTTAAGAATTATGCTTGCAGTGTGTGGGGATATTTTATGGTTTTGTTCTTGTTTGTTGGAATTGTTGTGCATCCCTCGGTGACTTCTGCTCAGAAAGTAACTGTGTAGTGTGATCTTGGGTGTTGTAAAGTATTTGTAACAGAAACTATTCCTAATTCCAGTTTGAGAAGCTCAGTGTTTGACACATTAATGTTTTATCTTTGTGGAGAGAGCAGAACTGCTTTGGGAAACATGGCACAGAAGTGCATCAGAAAACAGGAAGAATTGCAGCCGCACCAGTAATTCAGCCGCCATTTCCAAACAAGAACCAGTTTGGTTTTGTTTTGTTTTGTTCTGGTTTTTTTCCCTCCTTTAATGATTTCCTTCCTTCCCGTAGTCATCGTTTAAACTTCTAACAGGATGTGGTGGGTTGAGGTAGCATTGCAGAGTTGGAAGTTTTCAGTCTTATAAAACAAATTGTTTCCTAGAGCCTGTTTTTCTATGTTAATTGTTGGAATTTTCATTTTGTAGGTATTGACCACCTTTTGGCACAGCATATTGCACATTTGTTCATTCGAGACCCATTGACTTTGTTTGAGGAGAAAATACATCTAGATGATGCAAATGAATCCGACCATTTTGAGGTTGTGTCTGATTTAGAGGAATTTAGTAAATATATACATAAAATTGCTTATTCTTTATAGTACTGCTTAATTGAAATCTGGCTAAGAATTCTTTCTGAATTTTTCACTTACAGTTATAAGTACATTTATTTCTTTGTTCTAGCATTTACTTAAGAGAAGGTGCTGACTTATATTTTAAACGAAATAAAATATGAAAAGCCCAAACTATAGCTATGTATATGTGTCATGGGGAACTGTCTATTTTTATGGCTTCCTAAAAATGTTTTGCATAACATTTACATATAAATTTCTCCCTTGCCCAGCTTTATGAAATAATAACTATGTTAATGGTAGTAATAGGTATTTTTAGCTTGGGATGCATCAACCCCTCACGGAAAAAAAAAAAAAAAGTTGGATAAATCTCTGCCCCCTAGTATTTTATAAGTAATCCTCCAGCAAATATGCATGAGAAAGTGTAACGTATTTGCTTCTAGGATGGGTAGTTATACTGTGCTTTTTAGGAATTCATGCCACTTGATGGGGCAAATATTAGGGCTTTAGTTATCTGCTTATTTTTCTTTCATTATATTATAGAATGATGTATATCTTGATTATAACAGAATATTTCATGTGCTTTGCAGAATATTCAGTCTACAAACTGGCAGACAATGAGGTTTAAGCCACCTCCTCCAAATTCAGATATTGGATGGAGAGTGGAATTCAGACCTATGGAGGTAAGGCAGGCACAAAAGGTCAGTGTGCACAAAAGCACATTTCCTTTTAAGTGGAAAAGTACCAGGCATCCTGCCATCCCCTATCAAACCCTTATTACTTATGCTGTGTTTTCCCCTCTCTGAATTGCTAGACGCAAGTGAAGTGGACAACAGCGTTTAATCAGACATGGACTGTGGGAATGTAACTGACAGGACAATCCACTGCAGCACAGCAAAGCATGCTAATGGGTTTGGGGTGATGGGGAAAGGAATTAGGCTTGTATTAAAAGAACAGTAAACAAAGCTCCATTTAGCTTCTAGGGACTGTACTTCTCCAGTACTTTTCCTGGTACTGAACAGTTCCACTGTCACTGTTTTGTTTTTCACGAGTGCTTTTATTTTATAGCTGTCTATTTTCGAGCTCTCTAAATTTAATCCCTTTAAACTGGAAATTTAAAAGCTATTATGCATTTGTAATTACCCAGAGAGCCTGAAGGTGCAGGTTATTAGATAGTCTTTTGAAACACAACTGTGTTTCGGCTTTGGATTAAAAAGTTGAGTTTGTTGAAGTGTGTGCATGCATTGTGCATTGTGGTGATTCCAGCTCGTCCGTCACTGTCACTAGTAGAGTGTGTGTGTGTGAATGCTAGTACCAACATGAACACTCGTGTCACACTTTTAAGCTCTTCCAGATATTCCATGAGTGTGTTCCCACTCAAGTAATTTAATCCTTTCATTTTTAGGTCCAGTTAACAGACTTTGAAAACTCTGCGTACGTTGTGTTTGTGGTATTGCTAACCAGAGTGATTCTGTCATATAAACTGGATTTTCTCATTCCTTTGTCCAAGGTAGGTGTGAAAGATCAGGTCTATTAAAGCTAATGCAACATACTCTCATCAGTTCTGATATTTTACTGCTGCTTCATGGAATTAAGCTTAGACAGATACTGTGGGTAATTCTGTGGTGCCTAACAGTGTCTGACAACTGCAGAAATGTTGAGAAACACCTTTGTCATGAGACTGTTTTGAGACTGGGAAAGGTCATGCTTCCACCATTTTACATCTGGGAAAAATAACCTGTGGAGGTAAAAATAAAAACTTCAGGTATTTATTTTAACATGGCTGGTGTCTATGTCTCTTATTCTGTGTTTGCTTTGTATCTGGTGGAGATGGGAAAGAGGACTTCAACATGCTTAGTGTTACATATGTGAGTGAAAACAAGGAGTGCTGATTCTGGCCACAGCTGTGACTTACATTTAGGCAGACCAGCCATGCAAAATGTGCTTTTTCTCTTAATCTCATCCTCACAATTGTTGAACTGGTTTGGGTGAAACTGTCCTTGCACATCATCTTTCTGAGGCAGCTGAACAGGAAATGTCTTTTCAAATGGATAGTCCTGCAGTGTTACAGGTAACTTTAAAAAAGGTCTTGCAGCACAGAAGGCTTTTGACAGACCATATACTAGAAAATACTGCCGGTGCTGGCTACGCGTTTTTTCTTGGTGTTTTTAAATTAAAGTGGAGAAAAATATTGAAGTTGTAAATTAATAGTAATCATACCATACAGTTGGTACAATTTCTACAAGGAGAAAATCTCTTTCTTGATGTCAGGGAGTTTGGACTTCACAAATAATGCCGTAGTTTAGCATTTAGAGTGCACTGATATTTAAAATGTCTCAAAAGCAGACAATTTTTAACTAATGAATACCAGCTAAGACTGAAAAAGAGATCAGGTGCTGAAGGAACCTGAACAGAACTGGGGGAACATAAAATTTCTTGAGCTTGCCAAGCAATTTGGCAGGTAATGCATCACAGAATTGCACAACCCTTGGTAAGCCTGCCTCTTTCAAGTAAAATAATGCGGGTTTATAGGGCTAATCTCACACTAATCTTTGCTGTCTCATTGAGTGTGGTTGTACTCTCATCAGCTAGGACTAGAGTTTTTCAAAACAGCCTTTTGTGTAAATAGGTTTCGTAACATAAAATTAACAAAAACTTGGAAAAACAAAGCTTTAAAAGGTAAGGAGTGAGCAAAGATTTTTTTGCATTGCCCTTAATTAAAGGTCAGACAAAGAATTCGGCAAATCGTATCCTTTCTTCTGAAGACAGTGCAGCAAAGCTGATGTCTGAAAGCTGTGTGATGTTAATTCCTTGAGAACATACCAGCCAAAGAACTTGGACAAAATCTTCTGTCCAGACTCCCATCCAAAAACACAGAACAAAGTTTATGTCATTTGCAGAGCATATGAGCAGTGCTCTGTAGTTTGTAAACTTTCTGAGAAGCCTGCAATTTAGAACTTCCTTACTAGCAGTTTATCTAACTATCTGACATATTTGGGTATGGAATGGATATGATTCCCATACAAAGTTACTGGAATTCTGTTTCTGAAAGTTTGTTTAATACAGTGATAACTCTTCTAAAGACTTCAGTGATTTTGTTCATAAAAGCAGCAAACTATGGCTAGGGAAATGCCAGGTTTCTTCTTCTGTACTCGCTGAATTTGCATCTAAATACATGAAGTCTGCCAGATGGGATGCAACCTGGTAATCACAGCCATTCCTGTGTTTTCATCCACACTTAAAAGATTAGCGTAGCCTGTTCTAGTGTTACACCATTACCTTTTCTGCTGGAGACCTTATTTCAGAGGATGTTATCTCTGTGGTTTTACCCAGGACTCCTAAAGAATGAAATAAACCTTTATCTCCAGAGCTTGGCCTTGTGTGATGAAATAATAAAAGACATAGTAAATGTTTCAAGTGATGAGACCCAAATGTGGGGGTTTGGAAGAATCCTGATTTTCTAAAATGTCACAAGTCTCTGAAATCCTTCTTTTGTCAGGTGGATGAAAACATGAAGATGGCCCAGAAAAGAGATGCTGTCCGTCAGGGAATGTTCTACTTCAGAAAAGATATTTGCAAAGGTATCACAAGAGGAATCTGATTGATGCTGTTGTAGATGTTTAGTGCATTTCTTGCCTTCTAATGATTTCTTTTTTTCTTGTCACCCTTGAAGGTGGAAACACTGTTGTGGATGGGTGTGGCTCTGCACAGAACGGGACAGGCACTGACATGGAGGAGTACACCCTAATGAGCATTGATACAATTATCAATGGGAAGGTCATAGCCTCTTCTACCTGGAACACACAACTTCCTCTCCATTCTGCCCTCCCAGAAACCAGATCAAGCATGATTTATGCTGACTCTCTTCTCTTACACAGGAAGGAGTCTTTCCTGGTTTGATCCCGATTCTGAATTCCTATCTTGAAAACATGGAAGTGGATGTGGACACAAGGTGCACCATCCTAAACTACCTGAAGCTAATAAAAAAGAGAGCGTCTGGTATGTTTGACCCTTTTGGAGATTGATTTTCCTGACATTTTTTCACTTAGTAATTGGGCTGTTCTGTAGTTTTCAGTGGAGTAGAACCAGTGGCAGCTGTGACTGTCTGGTTAGATGTTGAATCTCACAGGAGCGAGGACTGGGCTGGAGCGTGATCTCTGGTTTATATCTGGTCCTCTCTAATTCCTATTAGAAATATGTTTGTGATCCATTTTAGAACTTAAATTAGGAATAATTGATACAGTTACAACTACAGTTTAAAGGGCAGTGTATCTCCAATCCTAGATTTCTCTCTTCAGCACCACTTACTGCTGCTTTTGCTGGGGTATTGTCCATTTTTTAGTAGTTTGAATATACACTAATCCCCTTGGCCTGTCACTTGAGTGTTGTAAGAGTATATGAGGCTCGGTCTGATAGCCTAATGCTACTGGTGTGACTCCAAACCTTGCTACACCAAAGCATTCATAAGTCTAAATTCTGGTGTGCTAGAGCATGGGTCCCGGTCTTTAGGTCCCTGAAAAGAAAGCCCCTCTGTAAGTATCAGAACTCCTTCAAGGCAGAGCAAACCAGGCGCTTCCCCTGTCTTCCCCAAGTTGCAGTGGTTTTGAAGTCAGGGTGTGTAATGGCTCTTCATGCTCCTTTTTAAAATGCAGCAGTATAACGAGTAAAAGATGCAGACTAAACTTCAATTCAGAACTGGCTGTGTGGCACAGTCTGCAGCAGCTTGGTACCTTTCTATGTGCGAATCCTTTGTGTTCCTGCCTTCCTGTAAATGTAACTAGACAGTTAACTTTAGTCTCATAAGTCAAGATACCTTTGTGGGGTTTTTTCCTCTCCCTAGTTAAACTAAAGTGTTCTATGCCTTTTTAGTTCTTGAAAATTGCTGTAGAAGCTTCTAGGTAAAGGGCCTTTTTAAAGCCAAGGTGGAAATCGGATCTCTCGCCTGGTAATTCAGTACTTTAACAGTAATTCAGAATGTTATCAAGTTATTAATTAACTGCAGTTTTCACTGTATATGTTATTTCCTAAGTCTCCTTGTTTGTAGGAGGCTTCTGGCCCTCTGGTAACATAGATGGGGATCTGATGCCTCAATTAATTGAGGGAGGAAAGAGCAACTGGCAGGAAGAAAATGTCACTAGCACATCAGGACTCAAAATAGCAATGCTCTCAAAATACTCCACTGTTTGTTGTTGGGATTTTTGCCTTCAGAAAAATGCTGTTGAAAAAACAAGGAATGCATGGGTCTTACAAAGGTTTTTTCCCCAAGAGCTAATGACCTGGGTTTGACCCCCTGCAGTAGATGTTTTCCCAACAACAACTTTGTTACCCGGTGTGAAGTTGCAAGCATTGCAACAGCCAGCTTGTGTTTTTACACAGACCTAAAACTTTGCAAGTGAGGTAGATGAGAGTCTAGAGTCTCAACTCTGAACTGATACTATTTTTAAATGATGCTTTTTTTAAGAACCAGAATTTTCAGAATAAAAAGCATTTGTGCCATGATGTTTCTCAGTTGTGAGCTTTGGATTGTTCCAATTTACTCTCAATCTTAAATGTTCCTGTGCTGCAGCCTATCTAGCATGAGACGTGTCCACAAAGAGTGGCCATTTTTCAGATTTCTCTTCTCAAATGATGTACACAGAGCACTCAGGAGGGATAACTGTTGACATCTTAACTGCTGTGGCTTTAATATTGCCCTGACATAGTTCATCTGTGCTTCAGTTGCATCTTCTCTTGCAGCACAGCTAGGTGTTGCCTTCCTGACCTACATCTAGCTGGCATGACTGCCACCACTCAGTGAGACCAGAGATTTTCTAGGCAGGCAGCAGCTGACCACCACCAAATATTAAGGAAAGCAGTATTAAGATAGTAACATCAAGTGACCCTTGTCCTGGTGTGCTCTCCTGGTTCCTGGCTGTCTGCAGTGTAGGCACTTTCTTATCTGAAGGTGGTGCAGTAATCATGATGCCTGATGACCATTGATAAACATGATTTCCATGAGTTGTCAGTATTTTCCAAACATGATTTTATCATTGCCTTACCCTTGAGGCAGTTACACTTCTTGTCCCCATGAAAGTCATACAATAAGAAATGCCACAGTTTTATTAAATGCTCTCTGAAAAATGAAATTTCTGTAATTCTGCATGTTTAAATGCTCTCTGCAGTTATTTCATGGTATGCCTTCTAGTTCCTGCATTGTAGGACAACGTTTCTCTACTCATATTTTACCAACATTCATACTTTTGCATACTTTTCAAGTATATACTTCCAAACTTGCGATTCCTTATGTCTTGTCTCCCCTCACACCTTTTGCTGGTCTGTGGTGCCTTTTCCTGATAAGTTCTTTGAGAGCTGGATGCTACGTTCACAATGTAGATGCTGCAGATTGACACCCGTACAAAGGACAGGGAGCAACAGGGCTACCTGACCACTAGGTGTCTGTGGTGGTCTGAGCTGGGCTGTTGTCCTGTCTCCTGTCACACGAACAGCCTGCAGCAGCTTTCAGTCCAAAAATGTCTCTGTGCTCTGCTCATTTCCTAGCCCAAACGATTTTCTTGCAGGCCTCTGCTTCTCACTGGTTTGAGAAGGTTTTAATGTGTGTGGGTTTTTGTGGGTTTTTTTTTTGGTGGTAGTGTTTGTGTTTTGGTTTGGTTTGGGTTTTTTTTAGTGCCTTCAATAAATAATGCTTCGCCGGTTTGGTTGTTGGTTTGTTTGTTTGTTTGTTTGTTTGTTTTTTCCCCCTCTTTATATATCGAAGTGTAAATTGTGGTCTTATTCCTTTAAAACATGACTTCTGGGTTTTGACTTTTATTTCTAATAACCTTTTTTATGCTGCTCTTCTTTCCTGTACTGTACACAATTTTTTTGTGTTTGCATACCTCTGTTCAAAACCACTGATAGGCTATTTTTAAACAGCCTTGAATGGTTTTTACTCCTTGTGTGTTCCTTCTTGCTCTCCCTAACTAGATTCCTCTTGCTTTTTATAATGCTCTTAAACCAAAGATTTCTGTACTGGATGCCCTCTGGTATTTGTTTTCTTACAAAGAAGCTGAGGTTCCAGTAGTACTGAAAGTTTTGCTAGGCTCTGAGCATCCTGTCAACCTCACCTTGATGTCTTCCTATCAGCATCGCCCTCTACTTGTACTAGTTGAGGTTTGCTTGCATATGCTGCATTCAGGAGCAAGATTTCATACCCAAATTGCTGGTGTCCAGCTGGCCTCCAGCTGCTACTTCTCAGGGATGCAGGTCTCCTGCAATTGGTGGGTTTCATTTGATGACCATTTCTAGAAGTGTCAAGGACCCTTAGGCACCTGCTGACTGCCCCATGGTCAGCTGTACCCTGCATAGTGAAGCAGAGGCAGTGTGTGCAAACCAGGAGTTGGTATAATGGGGAACCTGCCTATTCTTTGTTAGGGAAGCTGCCAGAGGGAGAAAGAGTAACAAGTCAAGCTACACTGAGCAAAACAAGCCACTGAGGTGAATGCATCAACTGCATAATTATTTTATATATACTTAGTTGTAGAGGTGTCTACTGGTTCGTCTTGGCCAGATTTTCTTTTAAATGATGCTTTTAAGACCTGTCTCTATACATTCTGTTGGTAACACCTGTTCCAGTAGCTACTTCTTTCTGCACTGTCTTGTTAAAACATCTGAAAGTTTGAAGATGACACCAGCCAAGTGGTTTTTACACTGTCAGCGATACATTAACTTAATTATACTTGCAGTTTTAACCCTATTTGAAAAAAAATATATACACACAGGGATGCGTTTCTCATGAAAGCATGGGCTGATCATTGTGTGTATAATGCGTGGAATTTTAAGTGTTGTACTGCTAAATTAGATGTATGAACTGTGGAAATTTGACTTTCCCTTGCCCACAGGAGAATTAATGACAGTTGCTCGATGGATGAGGGAATTTATCGCACAGCATCCAGACTACAAGCAAGACAGCGTGATAACAGATGAAATGAATTACAGCCTTATTTGGAAATGCAACCAAATCGCACAAGGCCAGGCAGAGTGTCCTGAACTGTTGGGGGTAGGATTTAATAAGAAACAAAGTGGAAACAAAACTGGCTCTTTGTAATGAATGAATGTTTATTAAATAATAGAGAGTTTAAGCCTTTTAGCAAAGCACTAGCAAAGATACTGTGAATCTGGTAGTTTCATGGTGTGAAGACCAAAACAGGGATACTGCACTAGAAAATGGGCCAATCTGCCTAAATATTTGTTTAAGGCATCCTAAAATGGGCATATTCTTATTGTTAAGGTTTATACAATATACATGTAAATAGTAAAATATTTTTATGATTAACATCAATGTATTTTAATAACACTGTATCTAAAGTTATTGTGAATTAGCTTGTAACTTTTTTATGCTTATTCTAGAAAGAAAAATTGTCCCAAACAGCCTTGTAAATGTAATGGTACTTGTATATTATATGCATTCCAGTTACTGAATGTTTACTGTAATTTTTTTAACCTGGAATGTGCTAAGTAATCTATTTTATTGTGTAAGAAAGTAAAGAAAAAAAAAAAAAAAAGAAAAGAAAAAAGAGAAGTCTCTGGACGTACCTGAATCCCCTTTACTTCTACCTTCCATTTAGGTTTTGAAAGTATATAAGAACAGACAAAATGCATGTGTATCCTATTTGTTAATCTTTACAACAGTTTCTCAATTGCCACAAGACCTTCATCCACTCGTAAACTGTAAAGCTTGGAGGAACAGATCTGTCTTTATTCAGACAACCTGCCTGTCTCTTAATAACTGTACTTGGGAAAGGTCTGCCAAGTGTACAAAAAACAGTACTGGGGAAGAGGTGAAAGAGTGTAGTTGATGAGAGCTGAATATAAAGCTGTCTTTACAAAGAAACCAGGGAGAATTGCTCTGGGCTGCAGCACTCCTTAACTGCTGTTTCTTCCACGTTGCTGCTGTTCCCACAGTCGACAGTGACTGCAGCACAAAACAAGGACCTGTTGATTCTTCCTATAGGTTGAGTTTCTCATTTGTTGTTCATTATAATAAATATTTTTCTCAGCATGTTTATTTCCTATAAGGTACTTTATGTAGATAGCTGAGGTACCTACATAGCTTTAGGTTAGGGCAACTTAATCCCCTCTAGCAAATAGTTAGAAAGAAATTGTGGAATGCACTAATCCTTTGAATTTAGGAGCCAGTGCTGGGAGTGACTGTAAAGTATTTAAAATTCAGCTCTTGCAATTGTAAATAAAGCCACCTTAAGGGGCCTTTTTGATTTAGCTTAACTGACTTCTAGACCTGAACTGCGTTAGGGGTAGATTGATGCAAATCTTAATGCAAGCATATATAAATACTTACTGTGTAATGATTTTTTTTAATGAACTAATGGAGAAACTGCAATGAAGAGGTGCACTAAGAAGAAGCTTTTATGTACTGACATTAGACTTTGTTCTGTGTCGCAGGTGTGCTATAGAGAATAAAAAGAATGCCTTTTTTTTTTTTCTGCGGTGGTGAATTTGTTTTAATCAAGATGTAGGAATATGCTAATTTAGTTTCTGTAATAAGGAAATTAAAATAAAATTTGCAGTATGTGTTGGTGACTTGCATGACTTGAACACGTTTTCAGTTTTAAAATGGGAAGAGTTGTGTACCTGGCAAGTACAACTCCTCCAGACACACTTTGCTCAGGACAAAGGGTCAATTACTCCAGCAACAGAGAAGGTGCTTCGTATTGTCATGGTAGCATCTGTCTAATTATCTGCATCTACTGCTATGCTTGGGAGACCCCTAAAAAATAGCTGGAATACTTTCCTGATGGTACTGTACCAACCTGTGTCTTTTTTTGTCCTTTACATGGGCATTACATCACCACAGTAGCTGACTACTGTCCTGCATTCTAAAAGCTGGGGCTAGATGTGTCTCTCTCCCAAGTTCTTGTACGCCTGTTTTCAGAAAGGATGGGAAAGTTCAAACGCAAAGCTACGTCTTGTTTGTTGAGGTGTCCATGGTTGCAGTATCTGAGCAGCTTACATTCCCCAGATAAAGAGCTACAGTATGTGCTCCAGCCTGTTCATAATAGTGTAGTGAAGGCTTTCACAGGGGCAAGCTGGAGTGGCTGCAGGGAAGGGCAAGCTTTGCCACTAGTTTCGAATGTACCTTAAAAGTAGCTGTGGGGTATCTGCACCCAAGCCAAGCCTGAAGCTCTGGCTGATCTTTAGCAGAAAGCATGAGAAACTCCCTTGAGCTATCAATTCAGGATTGTTGGTCCTGCAGTCATGAAGTGCTTTCATGGAAATAATGACCTTTCAGCAGCCACCTGAGCAAAGGGAGGGGAAGAAGCACCAAGGACCTGAGGTAGAAGGGTTGATTCTTTGCCCAAAGACCTTAGTGATGTGTCAGTCATGGCATTTCCTGCAATAGCTAATAACCCCAGAAAGTTGTCTCTCATCTTCCACTCAGTTTTCAGTTAGAAGATCCTATTGTATTTTCCAGAGATCTCCATGCTCTAAACAGTACTCTGATGCTCAGTTTTCTCTTGAGTCAGAAATCAAAGGATACATGTCTTTATTTCTGAATTATTTCAGCTATGCCTTTATCAGGGTCTGTTATCAAAACGTGTCTCCTTTTGCGTGTGTACAGAGCTGTGCAGGCAGGTTTCTTTTCTGGGAGTGGTGCAGCAAGAGCTTTGTACAATCCTTTGGTCCCACAGAAGCAACCTGACCTTTGTGAAATGAGCAACATGCAGCTTGTAGAAGGTACCTTGAAAAATGAGCTAATCTTTTGTTTGCAGTCATTTTGTTTAGTATTTTTAGTGGATTATATTCAGTTTGCTGATGTGGTTTTGCAGCAAATTTGAGAGAGACCTGGTACGTGGGAAGCTGGTCACAGGAGTGGTGACAGCTGAGGTTATTTCAGCAGCTCTCTGGATGGTGTGAGCTGGGTTGCAGCAGGAAAGGGTTGCTGCAATCACTTCCCAACAGCCAGGCCCTTGCTTCTAACTGCCTCTTAAGGATAAACAGAGCAATGCACCTGCATGCA
The DNA here is from genome assembly GCA_033439905.1 of Ceryle rudis. NCBI lineage: Eukaryota > Metazoa > Chordata > Aves > Coraciiformes > Cerylidae > Ceryle > Ceryle rudis. The sequence continues at coordinate 35,763 of JAAGNO010017904.1, forward strand.
CAGATAGGCTAATAAGGATGTTCTCTAGTTCAGGAGAGCAGGGGAGGGGACAGAAATGCAATAGTTCCCCTTGCTGCAGTGGGTATGAGAAGACAGCTGTTGACAGCTAATGCTGAGCAATGTGAGAATGATTGATGTACATGAGAACAGGAACAAGAATGTGCAATTTAAGCATTATTGCAGAAAACCCGGGTCTTTGGAGTCTGAAAGACCTGGTGGTTCATTGGTATTTTCTTGAAATGGCTTTGGAGAGAAACAGAAACACTATTTGCAAGTGGTGAACTCTGTGATGAGCGTACTCGCACTCTGATGGAGGGAGGGGGACAGTGTAGCTGCTGGGGTGGGCTGGTGCAGAGTAGAAAGTTTTGTGATTCTTATCACATGAGCTAAACCAAACCTATCTGCATGGCATCGTGGTTTCTTGCTACTATAACCTCTTGGTTGTGCGCCTTAGCTGAAAGGGCACCAACCAGAGTGCGTGCAATTGAGTGTTTTACAGGAATGAGATCTACTTCAAATGAAAGGAGAGCTGATCTACAGCCGTCTACTACCTTTAACTGAACCACTAACACCAAAAGGGGTCAAGGGCCCCGGTTTTATTGCTGAACACAATGCCATATGGTATAGAGCGTCCCTCGGGTCACCTGGAGTTATCTCTCCTGGCTATGTCCCCTCCTGACCTCTTGCCCACTCCCAACCTACGTGCTTTAGGACGAAGTGGGAAACAGCAACGGCGTTGATGCTGTGCAAGCACTGCTCAGCAACAGCCCCAGCCTCGGGGTGGTTACCAGCACTGTTGTAACCACAAGAGCAGAGCAGAACAGGGCAGAAGACCGTGTGGGCTGCTGTGAGGAAAGGGAAGGCTGTCTCAGCCAGCAGCAGCCCTCTGCAGCCAGGTTACTTCACAGTTCCCTCGTCTGTCCTGCAGCTTGCACAGTGTCACTGTAAGAAGAGAGGATATTAAGTTTCCCTCCTCATGACTGTGCACTTAATATTTTTTTTTCTGCAGGATTCACTGAACTGTGAATTAATTAAATTGCAGTGTCCTTGGTATGCAGAAGATGAGGTGGGAGCAGGTGCTGGCAGCCTGGGGTGCCAGGGACAGCCACCTCCTGTCCCGTACTCCTCAGGTAAGAGGAAAGTGGCACTTGGCCTTTTCTTACAAGAAACATCATATGATCAAAATATTGTAATGATGCAAAATAAACAAAACAGCATCATGAGATAGCAAAGTGCTTTCCAAACCCTACAGAAGAAACCAGGAAAGAGGAAGGGGCAATGAAACAAAGGGAAATAAAATGGCTCATTTAAGGTTATGCAGTACCAAAGCAGTGAAAATCCCTCTGCAAAACCTCCTGAAAATCTTGTCGTTTCAGGAAATGTGCTAGAGCCTTGGTCTCACCCTGGTGGAGGTGGTGCAAGGATTTGGTGCTGGGTGGGACCGGCTTTGGAGGGCCGCAGGGAGAGCCACGGCTGCTTAAAGCCTAGACAGAGCTAGAGCTCCAGGGGCTGCAGATGCCAAATTCAGGGCAGTAATCCTCAATAAGAGCATCTACCCTCAGGATTTCTCTGCTTTTAATCCAGCCTGTTCTCCCCCATTATGCAGTGCTCCCTGTACATAGGTATAACTGCAACAGGGATTTCCATTGCTTCTTGCCATCATTTCATTTAGGAAAATTTTAAAGTGTTAACTATCTTCTTGTGGAGGCCACAACAATTCCTGTGTGCACTGAGTAGAACAACTCAGTGAATCTCAAATCCTTGTGAATGCCACAGTGTTACTTTAACCAGCCACTTTGGGCCAGTATCGGGATGTCCCCTGGTTTTGGCATGCGGGTGCTTGCCCTTGGTGCCTCCGCAGCTGTTCCAGCAGCTGTTGAGCAAATTCCTGGAGATGGCAGCAGCAGAGCTCGTACCTCTCCCTGCTGCTGGTGCTAAAACACACAGAGCACTGCTCCACTGTCCTAAAGTTTAATGTGAATTACAATATTTGTATTAAAAGCAAGTTTCAGTGTCCCAAGCTTCTGGTCCCAGACCTTCCTCCTTTTCTGCTACGTATACTTGCATGCAACATACTGCACTCGCATGCATCAGGGAACTTACCTCCCCTCCTATCAGGAGCAATTTCTTTAAGGTGGCTACTGTATTTCAAATTTATCCCTGAGGTCCTTCTGTGCTTGAGGAGACCAGCTGTAGGTACGCCAAGAGAGCTCCAATAAACTGTGGGTACCAGGAAGCCAGTGACACACACCCTACCCCCCCAAGCCATGAGCTTGTAGCTAGCAGTGCTCTGCAGAGTGTAGCAAAAAAGACATTTGAAGCTCATATGTAAAGTGGGAACAACCTATATAACCACTGTTTGTGGTGGGTTAGCCCTGGCTGGATGCCAGGTACCCACCAAAGCCGCTCTAACACTACCCTTCTTAGATCAATGGGGGAGAGAAAATATAACATGGGTTGAGATAAGGACAGAGAGAGATGACTCAACAATTACCATCATGGGAAAAACAGACACAACTTGGGGAAAATGAATTTATCATCAATCAAACTAGAGTAGGGTAATGAGAAATAAAAGCTCAATCTTAGAACACCTTCCTCTTACCCCTTCCTTCTTCCTGGGCTCAACTTCAGTCCTGATTTTCTCTACTTGCTCCGCTCCAGCAGCACAGAGGGATGGGGAATGGGGGTTGTGCTCAGTTTGTCACATGTTTTCCAATCCTTCCTCCTCAGGGGGAGAACTCTACACACTCTTCCCTTGCTCCTGTGTGTGGTCCCCACTGTGGGAGACAGTCCTCCATAAACTTCAACATGAGTCCTTCCTATAGTTTGCAGTTCTTAGCAACATAGAAATGTCTGGGTTGGAAGGGAACTCTAGAGGTCATCTAGTCCAAACCCCTGCTGAGAGCAGGGACATCCTCAACCAGAGCAGGTTGCTCAGAGCTCTGTCAAACCCCACCTTGACAAGAACTGCTCCAGCCTGTGTCTCTTCCATGGAGTGCTATCCCTCAGGAACAGGCTGCTCCAGTGTGGGTCCTCCACAGGGTCACATGTGTTGCCAGCAAACTTGCTCCATGTGTGCTCCTCTCTCCACAGGTCAACAAGTCCTGCCAGGAGCCTGCTCCAATGCAGGCTTCCCATGGGGTCACAGCATCCACCTGCTCCAGCACTCCATAGGCTACAGGTGGATATCTGCTCCACTGTTAACCTCCATGGACTGCAGGGGGACAACCTGCCTCACCTTGGTCTTCACCACAGACTGCAGGGGAATCCCTGCTCCAGCACCTGGAGCACCTTCTCCCCCTCCTTGTTCACTGCCCTTGGTGTCTGCAGAGTTGTTTCTCTCACATATTCACACTCCACTCTCTGGCTGCAGTTGCTATTGCACAGGGTTTTTTTTTCACCCTTCTCAAATATGTTATCACAAAGATGCTACCGCCATTGCTGATGGGCTCAGTTGGCCTTGGCCGGCATCAGGTCTGTCTTGGACCCAGCTGGCATTGGCTTTATTGGACATAAGGGAAGCTTCTAGCAGCTTCTCAGAGAAGCCACCCTTGTAGCCCATCCGCTACCAAAACCTTGCCATGCAAACCCAATAAAGAGCACCCTGGAATGAGATGCTCCTAGAAAAGAGAATCTCCTTTTTATACGATTCTCCTAGAAAGGTGAAGTCTGGAAGTCTTTTCAGGCTTCGGGACTTTCTGGCCATTCCGTTTCAGGTAGGAGGATTCACTCTGTAAAGCAATGGGAGAAGAAAATGCAAGTTTCTACAGCTTGCTTAGCTGTAGGTCTGAGACATGCTCTCCTCCCACCACTTTTCCTGCAGCCCAGATTGTGCCACTGACAGCACTACTCAGGTAGGAGTGCCCTGTCCATGAGCACGTTTTCAGACAGAAGCCCACCCACCTGTTTTCTAGTAGAACTTTTATCAAAGCTGACAGATGCAATATTTATTCTGACCATACTGGCAAATTACAATGGAATTTTTTTCCTGGAAAATGTCTCTGATTTCTTTTATTTAGACCCTCACAAATCAGCTAGGGGAGGGTAAAGGCTGTAAGGTGAGTAGTCCCACAGGTGAGCCTTTCACAGCTGCAGGCAGCAATGCTGAGCCACACTCCACTTTTGGGTGTTTCTTGGTCCTCCTCACTGAGACACCACCATCCTCAACAGAAATAATGTGGTCTCAACTAGCATCACACTTTGCTGGAGCTGCCGGCAGGTTACAAGCACTGTCAGCAGGCCCAACCAGCCCCTCAGGAAAATTTAAGCTCAAAAATCACAAATGAAAGTGTTGGTGCACAATGGCTCCTTGTCATTGACTTCCAAGAGTTTGTGTTCTGGCTTGGAAAATGCTAGTTTATAAAATATTGAAGCAACAACAACTGTTCTTACTCTGGAGAAAGTCCAAGCTCCTATTAAATGCCATTAGATTTAAAAGAAAGCAGGTCTTTTATGAGGATGACAGTACAGATTTTGATGAAGGCATTTTAAAGAGTGCCTTGCTGTCTGACTACAGCCAGTCTGTGGAAGCAAGGAGTCACCTTGCCTGTGTTCCTCTTGCAGGTCGTGTTCAGAAGAAGACACGGGGGCAGCGGGGAAGAAAGCCTAAAGGAGGGAAGCCTATTACCATTGACTCTCTGAAACATGCCACTTTCTCCCCACTCTTTGATTGACACTGAGGAATTGGCTGTGCCAAGATGACCTCAAGCTCTCCGACATTTTTCAGTTAGGCTTATTCTTTCCCTTCAACCATTTACTAGGTTGAACTATAGGCCTTCCTGTCTGTTCCCATCCATGCACGCACAGGCAATGCTGGACATCTAATCCCTGCCAGTTTACTCACAACATGGGCATTCAGAGGCCAAGAACTTGCAGTATTTTTCTTGGCGGTGTAAGGGCCTGGGATTCCTTGCCCAGAGACCATCACACAGCTGCCTAATGAAAAACAGGAAAACCTTCCAGAAAAAAAAAAAACCTCTCCACTGAGGGGAAGCAAGGCTTGGCATCACCCACGTTTCATACCCTTCATCCTACCCTGCAGCATTCCTGTGTATTACTCATCCTTCAGCTACAGCGTGTCTGATTTCAAACAGCAACAGGACAGAGGATTGCCTGGGAGGTTACCAAAGGGAGGCCAAGACCGCAGTCGTCTCTCCAGAGCCCCCCCAGTTTTGCTGAGCAGGAGACGTGGCTGTGTAGTACTTTATTCCCCACACAAACTGGACTACTGGTTACAAAACTCTTCCGTATGTAATTTCTCACCCTGGCAGGGTGAACCAGAGCAATGCAGTCTAAACTCTGAAACAATTCCTGAGCTGCACACAACAGCTTTAACATTGCCAGCAAAGCGAAATATGCCAGCACGGAAAGTGGAAAACCATCCAAGGTCCTCACTGGCGTGTGCTCATGGTGCAGGCAGGGATAAGGTTGGGAACAGCTCATTGCTAAACCCAAGGCCAGCCCTAGATGGCCTCCTAAGTTAAGAGGCAAGGCAGTTAGCTGGAGAAAGCAACTGTTCTCGGGGGAATAAAAAGGAGCCAGAGCCACAGCGGTATTTCTGGTCTGAATCCTCTGTGGATTTTGGCCCAAGTTTCCATTCACGGGCTTAGCCCCAGTCCACACAATGCAAACCTCTTCACATCCTGGTGTCACAGTGGGGTTGCTCAGCAGAGCAGCTACAGTGACTTTGCAGCCCTCACCTGCTGCTTTCCCTCAGGGAAAGGGTGGAGGGGAGCTGAGGCTGATGATGGGGCTGTCCAGGGGACACTCTGGCCAGGAGTCCTCTGGGCAGACATGCTGTGTATTGTTAAAAGTATGCCATGGCACAGGCTGGAAAATAGGCCAGTTTTTCCCTTCCAGACATTAATTTCAGCTGCACAATTGCACTGCTGGGAGCAAAATTGCCACTGTCTAAAGTAAAATCTGTAACATCCAAGTGCTTCTGGACATGATATGTCCTGAACAGCCATGTGAGGTGAAGAAAATAATTCCCCTTTCAAATGCAGTTAGGTCTTGTTCTTAAAATAATTACTTATAGACAACAAACTTCACTCACTGTTTTAAAACCCTGCCTGGTCCTCCTCAGAGAATGGCACAAAATAACGTTTCCAATTTTTGTCTTTTCCCCTTTACTTACAGCACAGCCTGACTGGCATGAATTGCACAAATTGCACTGCTTCTGCTGGGTGAGGGATGGGGCCACTTCCAGAGGTGCACATGAAAAGCAGAGCTCCAGAAGGGAGTGTTCATTCATTCCTGGAAACTTACTCCAACTGTCTGCTTCCCTGTCATCCCAGGACATGTAGTGTCATTGGTATCTCCCATTCCCACTCAGGCTGTGAGGGTTCAAGGGGGTGCTGGTGGACAAGAAGCTGGACATGAGAAGACAGTGCATGCTTGCAGCCCAGGACAATCACATCCTGGGCTGCATCAAAAGAAGCATGGCCAGAAAATCGAGAGAGGTGATTCTGCCACTTTGCTCTGGTGAAACCTCACCTGGAGTACTTCATCCAGTTCTGGAGCTTCAGTACAGGAGGGACATGGACCTGATGAAGCAGGTCCAGCAGAGGGCCACAAAAATGATCAGAGGTCTGGAGCACCTCTCCTATGAAGACAGGTTGAGGGAGCTGGGGTTGTTCAGCCTGGAGAAGAGTCTCTGGGGAGACCTAATAGAGACCTTCCAGTACCTGAAGGGGGCCTACAAGAAAGCAGGAAAAGGACTGTTTACAAAGGCCTGTGGTGACAGGATGAGGGGCAATGGTTTTAAACTAGAGAAGAGTAGCTTTAGATTGGATGTTAGAAACAAGTTCTTTACCATGAGGGTGGTGGAACACTGGAACAGGTTGCCTAGGGAGAAGCTCAACAAAGCTCTGAGTAACCTGATCTAGTTGAGGATGTCGCTGCTCTCAGCAGGGGGGTTAGACTAGATGACTTTTAGAGGTCCCTTCCAGCCCAAACCATTCTGTGATTCTATGACGTGATATGTCTAGGAGAGGAGAGGGTGGCCCTGCAGCTCATTTTGGTCCCACTGGCTTTGACTCTGCCTTCCAGCAACAGCGTTATGTTTGGCCTTGCCATGAGCTGATAAAAGGTGATACTTGCCCTGTATCCAAACCCAGTGCTAGGACAAGATGTTATTTCTCATCCTACTTTGTAAAATAAAATAAAATAAATAAATAAATAAAAGGAAACTGAAGACTCAAACTGTGCAGCGGAGTATCCAGGGAAAAGCTCTGCAGACAGCTGTGTTTCTCACCGGCTGCCTTCTGCGCTCCTACTTTTGTACAAAGCTCTGTAGGAGTTTTCAAGATATACCAGGGCAAGGAGTTGTCTAGGGGAGAGGAACCCTTCCTCCAGAACCATGCTGTCTAGAGGGGCACGATCTGCCAAGCACATCACTGCTCAAGACATCAGCAGAACTAGTTTCTGTTACCAGCTCTGCTTCCATCCTGAAGGGGAGGTTTTCATCTCCCTTTTGTCCTAATGCAGCCAACAATTTGTAGTGTGAAAACTTCGTTGACGAGCATGTTTGCTGTTGCAATGATATGCTACAATACCGCACAGTCAGATCCTCCCATTGACATGTGGCAACCAGAGGCATGAAGCTTGTCTAGAATGGCTTGCGGAGGATGATGTGGTGTGCTGAGTCTGATGCTCTAATTGCAGTTAAAGTTAGGATTGATTTTATCATCAAACTGCTCTATACATTTCCTTGGTCATGCTCAGAAGGTTGAGAGAGGTGACACAGTGACAGCCTTACCTATCCAATTTCCTATCTTTTATCATGAACTAATACAGACCATGCATAAACCTGATCTGTAGTAGCTAATTCCTTGTACGGAACTTTTACTGGTGGAGCTCACTGGTAGTAAGGACTCAAAATCAGCCAGATCTCTGTTTATCTGATACCTACCATGAAAAGACATCTGTGGGCTGTGTCCTGGGACAACACAGGTGGTATGTGCCTCCCAGGGGACATTACAGACAGTGCCGAAATCACTAAATACTAGTGCTGTGTCTTCCTGGCATGCCTCCAGTTGGAGACCAGCTGCTATGACAGTCCCTAGAGCAGGAGCTCGTGTTTTAGCTGCCACTTGCAAAAACTCTATGAGGTAGGAAACACTGACATAGGATCAAAATCCCAGGTTTTTGACACGACTGATGATTTCTGGGGGGATATGAATGGGGAAAATCTGAATTTACATGTACCCAGAAAATCCTGTCTACTTTGTTCATGAGCTCTGCCTGCTCCAAGAAGCAAAGCTGAACCTAGTCAAGAGGAACTGCAAAGAACACCATATTTGCAGTTCCTCTTGACTAGGGTGAGCTTTGAAAAGGCTTTGAAAAGGGAAAAAGACTGTTTTCATCATTACATCCCTCTTTTCCAGCCTTACCTTCTCCTTCAGGAACATCCCCCCCACGTCCCTCTCTCTCCCCAGGTAGGATATCTCCATGGTTAAATCTCCAGTCCAACTGCTTCCTTTGCCTCTGCATAAAGTCTGCCTCCTGATTTCACCCTCCCTTCCTGCCTGCCGGCCTCAGAGGAAGGCACCTGCCTTCCCCTCTGCACCTGTATGTCAGCAACCTCACACTCTAAGGATGCAAAGTGGGAGGCTGTGACTGCTTCCCACTGCCCAGGTGGTGGAAGAGACAAAAATACTTGTGGAGCCAGACATGGGCATGAGCCACCCAACAGTCCTCTTAAAATGCCTTGTTATTTATCATTAAGAAGGAAGATTCTGAAAGGCTTGGTCAATCTGGCCATGGGACTGAGTGCCCAAGCTACAAGTTTTTCTGTGGCTTTTTTGTCCATGTTTAACCAGAAAAGGAGGAAAAAGGAAAAGAGGGAGATGCTGATGAGCTCCAGTTTGGCCAAGCTCAGCTTATCTTGCATCTAATCTCAAAGGAACAAGCTGAGATTTGAGTGTAGGTAGAAGGTGGCAGGTCTGGCATAGAGAGTGAGCTGTAAATTGCCTGTAAGACAGGCAAATAAAATTCTGCTTTTATCAAGAGACAAGAGAACAGACAGCAGAAATGGAGACCTGCAGGCCATGTAGGAGAGGTGAGAATATGAGGAGAAGCCACCAAAGGCAACTTGATAAAGTGAGGAGATAGTCAGGAGGGAATGCAAGAGAGAGCAAAACAGGAGAAAGCCAGGGAAGATTAGACAGTGGGGAGGGTTCAGCACTGTCTGTGAAGCCTGATGGTCCAAGGGAGATAAGACCGGCCTGGAAAGCCTTTTTGTTTGCAAAATGTTATCTTTAAAAGAAAATACTTAAAAAAAAAAAAAAGAAAGAAAAAAAAAAGAAGAAAAGCTCCTCTAATTTTGAGCCGCTCCTTCCAACTTAGACATCCTCAAATGCTTGCCAAAGAATGTTTTCATATTCTTACCTCAATGCTTTCATATTCTTACCTCGTTAGCTTTGGCACGCAGCAAGGCAGGCAGGCAGGAACTCCTCTGCGCCTGGCTACTGTGGAACCGGTTTTGGACATGCAACTGGCAACTCTTTTCCACAAATCCTAGCAATTCCTTCTTCCTGAGAAAAGCTGGGCTTTGCAGCCTCTCTCTGCTTCTTTCTGTGTGGTAGTTAGAAACTGAAAAGGAATCAAGTATTTCTGGAGTAAAACAATACTTTTACAAGGCTGCTGGCCTCAATCAATAGATCAGGACTTGGTGAGGAGAGGGAGCTGGAAAGCGGCTGCATCCAACCAACCAACATGACAATAGCTCTGTCCTGAAGCCATGGGACTGCCACTGAAGCTTTACGTTGCTTGTGGCAGTGATCCCAACAGGAATTTGGGCTTTTGCAGGCTTACGGCATTTTTTTTGTCTAGATTGGGAGTGGTAAAAGTCCATTTATGTTGACTTTTTTTTTTTCCAGGATGGGTTGAGGCATCAGATCCTTGTTCATTTGTTGCCTGCTGCACGAGTCTGATCTCCAGATTCCTCTCACATTTGACCTCCAAGTTTCCCAGGCATCTCAGTACACACCTTTCCAGACAGAGGAGAGCATGAAGAGACCTTTGTAGGTCCAGGCACTGTCCAAACCAACAATGACAAAGTCCCAGAAGGACTCAGTTTGGAAAGTAATAGTGTCCAGTTTCTTTTTTTCAAGAAGGGCTTAGCAGAAAAGGATGTTCTCTCAAAGTTCATATGAGATTCTTGGTGTTAAGGCACTTCCCAGCAAGTGGAAGGTCAAATGCTCTGATGCCTCAGAGGGTTCAAATGCACATAATCTCCACACAGTACCTAAATCAATTCCTTACCATATTTTTTAAAGGGTCTCTGGAAAGGATGGAAATTCTCCATCCTCTTTATTAGGCTTTATCACAGAGAACAAAACGGAAGATATTTTTAAACCTCTGTATAAATCTGCAGTGTGCTGACATCTTCATTACTGTGCAGTGTTCTTCCTGACTAATCTCAAAAAGCATAAAACAAAGCAAGAGATGGCCAAGACAAAAGGATATTTTCAGAAGAATAGAAGGTCTTTCATAATGAGGGAGACAATCTAAGTTAGAACTTGTTCTCTTGGAAGACAGGCATCCAGGGGGGTAACATGATAGAGGTACATAAAATTAAATCATCTGAATAAATTGTGGAACTGAACACTGCAAGATCTTACTGAGGCCAAAATACAGAAGGGTTCAGCAGGTGATTATTGAAATCAGTGGAAAAGATTTAGCTATAGTAGTTAGATAGTGGCATCATAATAATTGTTGTTATTATTACCGTTATTATCTGGCCACGAGGATGATTGGAGGACTGGAAGACCTGCCATATGAAGAAAGGCTGAGAAAACTGGGTTTGTTCAGGCTTGAGAAGAGAAGGCTTAGGGGAGACCTTATTACCATGTTCCAGTATATAAAAGGTGGCTACCAAGAAGATGGAGACTCCCTGTTTACAAGGAGTCACATGAAAAAGACAAGGGATAATGGGTTCAAGTAACTCCTGGGGAGATTCTGATTGAACTCCAGAAGAAAATTTTTCACCATGAGAACAATCAGCCACTGGAATAATCTCCAAAGGGAAGTGGTGGGTTCCCATACACTGGACAGTTTTAAGACTCAGCTTGACAGGGAGCTGGGCCATCTCTTTTAAACAATATATACATATAGTTTACCTTAAAAGGTTGGATCCTTGAGGCCCCTTCCAAGCTGGTATTCTATGATTCTACGGTTTAATATTAATCATTCTGGTTTTCATAGTCAGGGTATTATCTCTGTCCAAGGAAATCCCCAAACCACAGGCTTCTGGAATGTGGGAAGTCAGAGAAGGATTATTTTGTACCAGCTGTTTCTTGTATTCTCTCCCTAAGCATCTACATCTGCCAGGGGAAAAACATTGTCTCTCTGGTCTGACTGAGTTATGTTCTTACACAAGTCAGTGTTAATTGAGAAGAGTGCACAGGAGAACAAAAGGACTGCAGCCTAGTAGGCAGGAGTTGGGTAGGCAGGAGTCTTGAGTTTTGGGATTCAAGCAGCCACTAGTAAAGTACAGAAAAAGAGAATATGGATCACTCAGACCTCTGTCCTAGCAGGTAAACTCCCAGTCACCAGGTCTGCATGTGCCATCATCTGGTGGGAGCTTGACCACGCTTGGTGGCTCCTCCTGTAGGGTGGTTGTTAGTGGCTGAACATGAAGCTGGATCAAAGTCTTCAGCTTTCTGGGTGAGCCCTCCAAACACAATAGCATTGCACTGAAGACAACTAGACCAGCTGCAGCAATGTTGCTGTGTTTCTTGTCAGAAGAGTGAAGCCTGCCCAGCCTACTTAGCAGTCACATAAAATGGGCAGGTGCTTCACCTCCTGACAGGACTCAGGGCTTTAATGGGCAACTTTCACTAAGCATGATGTAAGGAAAACCTCAGTGTTTCCTATTGACTTTGCTATACAGCAGCATTTTCAACTGTTAGGCTCATGCTCTAAGTAAACTCAGTCATTCATACCCTCCTCCCTAACTACTCAAATAATATATTAATCTATCTCTAATTGCTCTTTCTCATGTCCCAACCACCTTCCCAATCATGTCTTATAACCTGGTTAATGGGTACAGCCTACATCTTGGGCAACAATGCTCTAACAGCCTGCTAACATTAACTAGTCCCTTTTAAGGATGTACTGGTTGCTCTGAACCATGAAGATACCTAATCCTACCTCTGAGATGGAAAAAGAATTTTGGACTCATACAGTCCTAGGAAAGCAAACTGTCCCGACTGACTGTATATGCACAGAAAACATAGAGTTAGCTTATTCCATGCATGGTCCTCACCCAAGCTGACCCACACTCTGCCGGCATGGCCCAGGAGTTACTCAGGCAGGCAGGATGTGGCCACACTGCTCAGAGAGGGAAAGAGTCTAGCTGTGTGGACACAAGTTATGCCGGCCTCAAGGTGAGTCAGCCTCCTAGGACTGTCTCACTTATTAGTGCAGATGTAGCATATATACCTCCCACCAACTTCTGCTGGCGAGAACAGGCTATATCTATATATTAGGTATAATGACATCTAAGAAATCTTAGCTTTGCCACCAGACTCTCTACAGGGCTAGAGGAATGTTATGCCTTTGTGGTTACATCCAGCAGTACTTGATGGCACATCGTGTACTATACAAGACCCAAGGAGCCCTTCACAGATGAGGAGGCTGATCAAGTACTGTAGCTCCAAGCAATGGCAAAGCCACAGAAATTTATGATTCAACCTTGTGAAAATCAAGGAGCATTTGAATGTCATATAACAAATGTTCTTTTTACACACTGTCTCCAAGTCCAACATTCTGTAAAGCAGCTGAAAAGCTACATCCAGACTTTGTGTCTGAAATAGAATACAGATGTTCTTATGCATGGAAGAGGGTCTAATATCACTGCCTGTTCCCTGTAGTGTGAGCAGGAATTGATTTGCTTTTCTGATAAAAGAAAGTGCAGTTCAAACACACAGAGGTTTAGAAATCACAGAACAGAAGCACATAACAGTTGAGGTTGGAAGTGACCTCTGGCAATCATTTAGTCCACCCTCTGCTTCTCAAGGTAGCGTGGGCTAGAACGGGCCACCTGGGACCATGTCCCAACAGCTTTTGAATATCTCCAAAGATGGAGACTCCACAATTTCTCCAGAACAACTTGTGCCAGTGTTTGACCACCCTCACATTAAAAAAAAAAAAAAAGTTTTCTTATTTCAGACAGAATTTCTTGTGTTTTATTTTGTGCCCATTACCTCTCATCCTGTCAGCAGGCACCACTAAGAAGAGGCTCTGCCTTCTTCATACCCTTCCACTGAGTATTTGTGCTCGCCAACAAGATTCCCCTTGAGCATTCTTTTCTCCAGTCTGAACTGTCCCACCCCTCTCCACCTCTCCTCATATGACAGTTGCTCCTGTCCCTTAATAATCTCTCAGACACTTCATGAGGCCCCTTCACAGTAAGTTCATACCTTCTTTGTACAGGGGAGCACAGCATTCGATACAGCATTTCAGTTATGGCCTCACCAGTGCTGAGCACAGAGAAACGGTCCCTTCTCTCAACCTGCTGGCAACGCTTTGCCTTGGACTGTTTCATTTACTAGTATAGATGTAGCATATCTATCAGATGCAGCCCGGTATACCATTATCCTTCTTTGCCACGAGGAAGAATTGCTGGCTTATGGTCAACTTGTCCACCAGGACAACAGGACTTTTTTCTACAAAGATGGTTTCCAGTTGGTTGGTCCCCATTCTGTACTGGAGTTTATTACTCCCTGGATGGAGGACTTTGCATTTTTATTTACTAAGTTTCATGAGATTCCTCCCTGCCCATTTCTCCAGTCTGTCCAGGTCCCTCTGAATGGCACTACAGCCATCCAGTGTGTCAGCCACTCCTCCCAGTTTTATTTTACCAGCAAACTTGCTAAGGGAGCTCTCTGTCCCATCATTCAAGTTATTAACGAAGCTGTTAAGTAACATTTGCCCTAGGATCACCCTCTGGGTGCACCCCTATTGACTGGCCTCCAGATGGACTTCATGCCACTGATCACAACCCCTTGAGCCTGGCAATTCAGTCAGTTTTCAGTTGATCTCACTGTCCAAGTTTGGTTCTCTCACCTGTGTTGCTATAAATGTGGAGTTACACTGTGGTTACCTCAGCTTCACACCAACAATTAGTGATGGCAGAAAGTCATCCAGCAGCAGGGTTTTGCAATGGGAATGGGTAAACAGATTATCCTTTGTTGTTCTTACCTGCTTATCCGTTCACTAGTAATGTTATATAACCTACACCTGCACACAGGGTTTGTTTATATGTGTAATGGCAATATCCTCAAAGTCCTTTGTAAATACACTGAATATATTACGTGAAAAATTTTGTTTAGCATTTTTATAAGAGGAAGGCAGACCAGGAGTGCAGCATGCTTGACTGCTGCTCAGTCCTTTACACTACAGCAGATGTTAGCATCAAACTGGTAAGAGAGAGAAAGCTGCTTTTGAGGAGCACTTTCCCCTTCTGAATGTTTACATTTGAATTGAGCATTTTACAGGAACAGGGAAAGTAATGCAAAAGTCACAAAAAGCTTAATTTTGGTAAAAGCTTCATCCTTTACAAAGTCTGGAAGGTACGGTAGATGACTGCTGCATTTAGATTTTGTTCTTAATTGCCCCTTTTGCAGGAGGTGTAAGAGAATGGCATATAATTTCAAATTACTGCAACAGAAGACACTGGCTATTGCACTACTGACACGTGTACTTCTGGCAAAGTAAAATAACCAGCAGTGTAGCCACATTTTAAAGCCTTTTCCCACTGCCAGAGGACACAAAAGCGTAATTAGGTTGCAAAGCACTTTAAGTGGTTTCTCTTAAATTATTCTCAGCTTTGGGTATTTAAGAGTAGGGAACAATTTAAGATTTTAAGGTGAAAACTCTTCATTTGTGCTGTTTGCATAGCAAAACCAAAATCACCTCTTGCTGCAAGCTAAATTTCTTGCGGATCCTGGAAGAAAGAGTAAGAAATCAAGCAAAGGAGCGTGCAAACACTAGAGCTCATTCTTGTACTTTCAGCAAAGCCCTCTGTGGACCACAAAAAATACATTTGTAGATTTCATCATACGTTTGGCTTCTGCAGTTGCTGCCTGGCAAGAAATTGAGCTCTCATATCCTTGGTAGTATCGTAAAAAAAAAAAAAGAAAATCACAAGATCAGCTTAGGAATATTTCCATGTGCTTGTCTAACAGGCTTATTCGGTGACCTCAGAGCAAACGCTGAACTTGAGAGCTGGGAGGGGGACGAGGAAAACAGCGCAGCTTTTGGGAGAAGGGCAAGCGCACCCCGGCCGTGCAGTGGAGGGGCCTGACTGGTTGCCGAGGCCGGGGGATGGTTTGCTAACAAAGACAGGAAGTGCTGTTGCCATTTTCCCCCAGCAAGGCATTAAAACGGTTTGTCCCTGCTACTGATGCCACCATTTTCAACCATGCCTTGAAAACAAAGGGGATTTGTTCTTATGGGTTTATAAACATAGAGATTATATATAGCAGGAGTAAATCTATTTATTTTTTTCTTCTTTGTCAGATATGGTTCTCTTTGGGCTTATGGCCATTCATATTCAAACCCAAATTGTTTTTCCCTGCGTTTCCAGAGGTGTTTTGTTTTCTTAAAGGAGTTGTTCCTCTCTAACTGGATTGCAGCAGAAGTAAATCAGATTCCATGTGTTTAGAAACAAAGGAACAATGAAACATTCAGCCAAGCTTGCCTCCAGAGAGCGGTTTGGTTTTTTTTTTTTTTCATACTTGCAGGGCAATTTGCAACAGGAAAACTGCCCAAGAACTCAGAGGATTTGGGAGGAGGAGCTCTGAGCAGCAACTCCTCTAGGCAATTAGGGGCCAGATCCTCCCCTCACTTAAGCTTCTGAAAGTCATGTAACTGCCCAAAGAGATCTAGGAGAAGAATTTGATCCATTTTCTTGCAGTGGTATACTGAGGGTAAATCACTGTGATTAATGAGTAACTGTCAGCAGAAGCTTGGTAACTGGGCACATGACAGATGGCTACAGGTTTCTCAGCAGAGTAAGCAAAATTCAAGCGTGCAGCCACTCTGCATATGGGAAGAGGTGGAAGAGCAAAGTGGCACCAAGGCAGGCAGGTGCCAGGATTTTGGGAGAGAGTACAGCCCGTGGGTCCTCCAGCTTGCTCCCACAAAGCAGCCATCTGCCCTGTTTGTAGCACTGCAAGTCCTGCCTTGTCTTCTCAGCCTGTGGCAGTTGTGAGAGAAGACTTGTTATTTAAATCCCAGTGGCTAACAGGTTTTACAAAATCATCCTGTGGGCTTACAGCAAAACAGCCAGGTAATGGAAGTCAACTGTCACCTGGGAAGATGTCAAGGCATTTATGTCCAATTACATGCACATACACTTCCTTATATACTAGGTGGCACTTATATGCAGGGGTCTCTTCTGACTGGAAGCACGCAGTCCTTAATAGGGCTGGGGCCATATTTTGGACCTTGAGAGCAATTTCCAGTTGTGTGAGCTAAAACCATTGCAAAATTATTAACCACCTTGCTCTAGGACACAAAAGAAATGGCAGAGGTAGAGGAGGGAGGGCATCACCTTCACCTGATCAGTCGGGAGCTTCAGTCACAACACATCACTCCAGCACTCCTAGGCCATGCAGAAAGATACCAAATTTGGTTCAAACTGCTGAAGGTAATTTCAGCAGGCAGAATGCGATCTGGAAAACAGCCAAGCCAACAAGAAACTTGCTGAGGATCAGTAATGATGAGGGCTATTTGATCAATGCCACTGGGATCTGTGTGCAGGGTACTGCATTGCCTGTCATGCTCAGCAGCTCTCCCAGTATTTGCCCTTTGCACCATGATCAGCAGGACTGCTGAGCAGAAGCGGTGACAGTCCCTGGCATCTTTTCCTTCTGGTCTTTTGCCTTTCTTTGGGAGGAGGAGGAGGATTCAGGTGCTTGGTGAAGCTGGGGAGACCATTTGTCTTCAGCTGGCTGGGCTGCTGTCACTAGCCAATCTTTCCAGGAAAACTAAGCTCACAGCTTCTATTGCTGCTTTAAAATAAGGTTCTGGGTTTTGTCATTGGTATTTCAGAAAGGGAATGTTTAAAATAGGAATGGCTGTATTCTTTACTGGTTTACCTTTTAATTAGCCTGTTCAAATGATCATCTTCTTTTCCAGGCAGCATTTCTTTGTTATCATCTCTTCAGACCTTATCTGATTTCTTTCTGTTTCTCAGCCTTGTCCTTAAGATAACTTCTCTATTTTTTTTTTCTTTTCAGTGTCCTACATCATTTCCACCAGCTTTTAGTTTTACTTTCTGCGCTTCTTTTTTGACTCTTTTTCTCAACTAACTAGAATGAACAGCCAACACCATAAATATTTGCGATTTTAGTGATACTATATAATGTAAAAAGGAGGGAGGCACAGGAGCAAGTATGTATTTTTAGAAGAAAAAGAGAGTGTTCTGAAAGTACCTGCAGAGAGAGCCCAGAAAAGCTGCCAATGGTGTTGAAAAAATTTTGTATGCAATGGGTGAATGCTTTTATGATCTGGATTTATCTGAGGGATGAATCCTGGCCTGATGGAGGAATGCAGGGGAGAAACACAGGGATCAGTCTGTTCTTAATTTGGCAACACGACCACACAAATTTTGTGTGAAGAAAGAGAATTCTGTGTTCTTCTGGTGAACGATGCCCAGACACCCCTGTGCTGGGCTGTAAGGTTGCACTCAACAGTCACAGTAAGAAGAGTACAGACTAACAACCTGGAAAAGACATTAGTCAGTGGGACAGTCAGCATGGGTAGAAAATCCCAAGTGGAGATTTGTGTTACTAGCTCAAAACTGCCCTGCAAACAGGTGAGACCAACAGATCAGATATTAGACAAGGATGGAGGCAGTTTGGGTCCAAACTTCTGTTTAGCTCATGTCCATTTGGCCCCAGCCCCATACCCTTCCTGACATGTAAGAGCAAGTCTTCATGATGATGCAGGCTGCGATGTTGTGCCAAGAGTGGCATCAGGACAGCCACATCTAGCACTGGCTGCTAGAATTTAAATAATTAAATTTATTTGTTAACAAAAAGCTGTACTTGTACTACAAGAAGAGACTAGTAGCTCTCCAACCCACCAAAGCTTCTGCTAATGATACCTACTGTGCAAATACTGTGCTTGGCAGAGGGAAGGGCTCTGAATAATGCCACTGGATTTCCATAATGCCTATGGTTTGCAGTAGAAGCTTCATAAGTCCTTATTTTCCTTTGCAAAACCATGTTGAAGGACTTCACTCCTCCTGTTCATTCTGGAAACCTTGCACTGCCTTCCTGCCTTTGCCATGCACCCCAGAGAAATGCTTTCTGTGCCCTGGTACTGCTTGCCCCAAGGCAGGGCAGGGCACATTTGCTCCTCAGCTAAGGCTAAAGCAATGTAAAGAGGGCATGACACAAATAATTAATTCCTACAGATCTGCTGTAACCTCCACCTAGGATGGTATCAGCAGCTCAAGCTGCCCCCCTGGGGACCTCCCCGGGCACTCCCGGGAGAGAAGGGAGCATGAAACAAGCCAAGCCCAGCCTTGTTCCTGGACTTAACCAAAGCCTCTCGGCCTCCCCAGCAAAACAACACCCTATGCCTTGAAGTACCTCAGGGAGTGGCCTGCAAGGGCACATCCTGAGGCAAGTGGCCAAGAGGCAGCGCTGACTAAGGCTGTGGAAAACAAAACATGAACTTCCTGGCAAGGGCTGGGCCAGATGCCTGCACCTGAGACATGCCGGCCACCCGCCAAGCGGGTGCTGCAATGCTCCCAGGGTCGCAGTTCAGCTGGTGAGCACTGACCTACAAAGCTGGGGTGACCTTCATCTCAAGCCATCATTTCTGGTAATTTCACTGCTCTGCTTACAGTTTGTACAGAATGCAGAAGTGTTGTCCAGTAGATAAAACCGAACTGAATGAAGAATTTGGGGTTTTTCCCTTTATGAGAAATGCTTTTCAGATAAAATGGCATTTAAAAGGGGAATGGTGTTAAATACATAATTTTTAATAGCTTTTACCCAAAGTGATGTAATTAGTCCTGATCCAAGAACAGTTCACCACATGAAATCCAATTTTCACTTGTTGTCAAAATCAATGTGAGGCTCATTCCTTCTGCTGTTAAAATCAATGGCAATTTAAGTTTAAGAAGAAGCTGGGCCCTGGCTCTGTGAAAATGTAAATCAGATCTTTCCCTCTTGGCCTTGCTCTTTGGTTAAAAAAAAAAGAAACCCAGCAAAATGACACTATGTTAAGATTCCCGCTCTTCTAAATACATGTTTCTAAAAAGGCTTAAAAAAAAATTAAATTCCGTCTTTTGACTGCAATGTTTCCTTTGTATCATATTATCCATAGAGCTGGATCTGTGGCTTTTCAGCAGCTGTATGTGAATTACCCAGAATAGGTAGTACTGGACAGCTTTTGGAGGTAATGGCTTTTTGTAGCTGTGTGGCCTTGAGGGTTCTTACCCTGTGCATCTTAACAAGCCTCAGGGACATTCCTGAAACCCTGGAAGTGGAGTCGTTGCTCCCACCACCCGTGGACATGCTGCAATTTGTAGTTGGACATGCTGCAATTTGCAGGGGCCAGTCACAGTATTAATTGGCTCTAAGGCTTCACTGACAAATAGAAAAGAACAATTGAACTGGGAGAGGTCTAGTCAATACCTGTTACTGTAAAGCAGCTTTCATTCATTTCTAGTTGTTGCCCTAGTCTGAGTGAGAACAGAACTAATTCTGCTCAGTGATTTTACTTTTCAGCTCAGTTCTTCTAACTAATTGCACTTTCTGAATCCGGTACCAGAATCCAGCTCCTGAACACAGCTCCTGTCTGCTGCGGGGCCCAGTCTGGGACCCTCCTGGTGCCTGCTCTACAACATCAGTGGTGATGGTGATGTAATTGCCATCAGGGGGGTGGGTTCCATACTGGTTTTGTATATATTTGTACATATTCTATTTCTTATTATTTTCATTTTCATTAAAGCTGTTCTAGTTTCCTTTTCTAATCGTTGAGTCTCTCTCCCTTATTCCCTTTCTCTTCCCCTTTGGGGAGGGAAGGGGGTTAACAGAGAGCATCTATTATTGGGCTAAGGGGCAGACCGTGACAGTTGTATAAGATCTGACAGCACAGTTTTCCTCTTCCTTGAAGACTCAGCCAAAGAAAGAGGAGTTAATGCCAGGAAATAAACATTTGAGGTCGGACAAAAAAAAAAAAGAATAATAATAAAAAAAAAAGAATAAAACCAGAAGATGTATTAAGTATCTGTTTTCAAGAGATTGCAAGCAATTAGAACAAAAAAGAAGACAATATTTTCAAAAGTCTCGTTGAAATGAGAGGTGGAAATGAGATGTCTAATCCTAGGTACCTTCTAGAAAAGGAGACCATCAGGAGGAGCAAATTGCCATGAGC
>JAAGNO010017905.1:0-25808 GCA_033439905.1 Ceryle rudis
CTTTTTCCTTTTTCCTTTTTCCTTTTTCCTTTTTCCTTTTTCCTTTTTCCTTTTTCCTTTTTCCTTTTTCCTTTTTTTTTTTCCTTCCTTTTCACCTGGCAGGGCACAGGTGGCAGAGATTTTGGTGGGAGATGGCGTGGAGGTGTGTGGAGGAGGTGAAGGAGTTGAATCTGCACAGGTTCTGCACGTCCTCATCTGGGGAATTCATGTTGCTGTGCTGTGGGTAGATTTGCTAGAATCATAGAGTGGTTTGGGTTGGAAGGGACCTTTCATGGTCACCTAGTGCAACTCCCCTGCAGTGAGCAGGGACATCTGCAACTAGAGCAGGTTGCTCAGCCCCAGCCAACCTCACCTGAAATAGTTCCAGGGATGGGGCATCTACCACCTCTCTATGCAACTTGGGCCAGGGTCTCACCACCCTCAACATCAAAAATGTCTTCCTTCTCTCTGGAGATTTACCCTCTTTTAGTTTAAATCCCCGCAGAGCCTCCAACCTCCTGTACCTTCTCAGGCGACACTGCTTTTGGCTGCAGGGTCCATTCTACTGGAGTTCCCTCCATCCTTGGCCCACTGCCAGTCCCACTGGTCTTTGGGTGGGCAAAGTAGGTGCAAACAGCCCTCAGCTTGCAGGGTGAATTTAGTGCTGGCTGTGCAGGCAAAGCTGCAAGGGTGAAGTTTTAATAAATTTTAGAATTTAACTGGGAAAACCCCAGAGTTTCATTTCTTCTTTTTCTTTTTGGGGTAGGGGGATGATGGGGCTGATGAGGGTTGGGGAAGAAGAGCTGCTGTGTTTCTTTTCCCAGCATGTCTTCATGATATTTTTGGACTAAATTTAATTCTGCAGAATTATATTTAGCTAAAAGTGTAAAAGAGGACAAACTAAACCAAAATAAAATACTTTATTACAGGTTGACTGAAACATTTCATCTGACCCAAAACCGTCTTTCCTCCCACTATGTCAGCTCAGAATTGGGAGAGAAATACATAAATGTGGAGGAAGGAGCAGCTCCTAAACAAAAAAAAACCCAATCAAACCCCAAGTATTTGCCCCCATCACATGGGTTTGGAATACAACTGACTTTTTCCTCCTTTCTAGAATGCAAAAGTCTCCTTTGGAGAATTCTGCTTTTAGTTCAGCACGTTACTCAAGCCTTCCAAGAAACAAGGTAACAGCAAGGATCTCAATTATTGCTTTTTCAGACATGTAAGGCTTTGATTTCAGGGTTCAAGCAGCCTCATGATCTCGGAACTGTATAAAAAATAGCACTGTCACTGATGGAAAATCAATTTCAGGTTAGTTTTCATTCTTTGTTGCTATTTTTTTCCTTGCTGCCTAATATGGAGGAAATCGTGATGTGTGAGATATGGTAGCCTGGAGTGACCTGGGTCCCTTGCTGGGCAACCACCTATACCACACTCTGACTGCTGCAGTCCTTGCCCTTTGTTCGCTTCTGCTCTGAAGTCAGAGGAGCCTTTTACTCTTGGTTTCTCTGCTCCACCCAAAGCCCGTGACAGTGGCCTGGGGAGATTTTTAACAGTGCTGTGGGACTGCCAGGATCAGGGAGGGTTGGTGAATTGATCTGAGGAGGTTGCTGATGCTAGAAGGGACATTATGGAGAGTTTTGGTGTGAAATGCAGAAGGCGGCGAGAGCAGGGATTGTGGATGCACTTTGAGATTGCCCAGCATCCCTTGTAGGGAGCAGGGCAGGAAGTGTAGCTGAGAGAGGATGGATGCTTGGGAAGGAGCTTGGGCCAGGGAGAGGAGCTATCCCGAGGCCATGTTAGGGAGGGGGAATTTATTGCCCATCTTTCTTTTATGCCTCTGAAAGCTTTCTCTCTGTTAGGGGGAAGAGTCCCCTCTATGCAACAGCTGCAGAAGCAGTGGGATCCAAAAGCAGAGTTTGCTGGCCAGTGTGAGGAGATCATCCCATTTCTGGAATATCACTGGGCAGGAGAACCGGGCAGCAACTCTGTCAGGAAAGATGTACTGTGCCAGGGCGCGGTGGAAATCACGCCTGGCAGTCAGCAGCTGCCAAGCAGCAGAGATAATATCAACAACATCCAGACCTTCCATTTGTAACGGGTGAAATGTTAATGAAATGAGAGTGCCAGCGGAAGAGTTAAGATACCCCTGAGAAATGAAAGCAAGAGATTAGGCTAAAAATACTGAGAGCTGTTGTACAGATCGATGGGAAACTGTCACCTGGAGTATCACGTGTGGTTTAAGCAGGGGCATAGAGCAATGTCCAAGGAAAAACGATGAAAATTATTAGGGGCAGGGAAGGATAATCATAAGAAGAAAACCACTTTAGCTTAAAGAGGAGCTGAATCACAGGAGGCATGATAGGGAGATTTAAAAAGTGGTATTTTTTTACCAGGTCCTAAATTGTTCCTTTTGCACCTATGTGCAAGGCAAGAGGAAAGGAATGGCCAATTTAATGGGCAAGCTGATATGAGGAAAGCAATGGCCAATTTAATGGGCAAGCTGATATGAATAATAAAAAACCCCATAAATTTCTGCACCAACTGGTAATGAGCAATCAAGGAAGCCTGGAATAATCACATACGCAACGATGATTTTTGGTGCAAGACAGCGAACAGGAAAATTTATCTTCTGTTAACTAAGCCTAAAACCAGTGCTGTTCAGGATGAAGCACCTGCAGAAATTCATGAATTCTCGTAGAGTCTGAGCACTGCCTAAAAGATGAGTTGTATCTTATGGTTGGTCTGAGGCAGAGATGTTTTACTGACCTAGAGACCTTGTAGACCTAAAAAGAGCTAGATTTTTAATGGTTAGGTCTTTTTAAAAATAAAACATCTTCAGTTTATTTGTAAATAACCTGTATCAAAATGCCTGGTTTATAAGAATATAAAGTGTCACAGAGCTCATAAATTTAGAGTAAAAACAATCTCTTGCCATACTTTCTTTTCAATGAAAGAGACTGTCTCAGCTAATTTCTCCTCTGCTTTTCCTTGAGCAAAAAATGCTTTTTGCTTTATAACTTTTGGGAAAGTGGAGAGACAGGTAAAATGGGGACATGTGCAGTCTGTGTAATTAGTTACTTAAAAGCAGTTTAGGGGAGACTTCTCAATTCTTAAAGCCAGAGAGAAAGGAGAAGTGTGCTGAAGGCTAAAGCAACCTCCCAGTGACTGGCTGAGCTGCTGGTGCTCCAGCATTTTTGGTGATGGCTGTGGTGGGGTCTCCATAACTAACATACTACCTGCCCATCACTCCCGTCACCTTGAATGGTCTTTCTCATGTGGTGGGCCCAGATCCTCACTGCTTCTGCAGCAGCGATGAGGAGGAGATAAAGGAAACTGCATTATTACCATCTAGCCTGGTGAGCATGAGAGAGGCCTGAGTCCCTCAGAATAACTCTCGGTTTGCATCACGCAAGCATCTGGCTTTCAGTCTGTCCTCCAGATCATGACAATGCCTTCCTGCACTGTGCTGCAGATGCTGTGGTGCATTTGGTTACTGCATCTCTGTCCAGCTCAGAATCGTACTCAGTGTGTAGGGAGAAACGGGTCCTGTGTGGAGCTGAGCAGGTGGAGGATGAAATTGGTGACAGTGAGGATTTAGTTAAGGTCATGGCATGTTTGTGGTAGAGCAGGAATTAAACTTCAGTCTCTTAAATCGTTGCCTCATGCTCTGGCTCTAGGCTCCAGTTTGCATGTGTCTCCCCTTTGCTTTACTCAGCCTGGGAGGGGATTTTTGATGCTATTTGTCCTTAAATGCTGCAGTGAGCAGTAAAATATTTCACCTCTTGCGAAGATACTTTTCTGTTCCCTGAGCTTTGCCGCATAAAGCGCTGCAGGTGACATCAGAGCCATGGGTGCTGCCTGGCAGAGATGGATGGAGTGCCACAGGCACCCATGGGTGCCAGACACAAGTACTGGGTGCTCCGTGCATTTGCCTGTCACTCCTCATTCCCAGGTGCCTCTGCAGAGGTTGGTGGAGTGACACCAGCCTCCAGCTGTGGTAGGACCATCACCTGAAGTGACTGAAGGCTTGATGAGCAACTCATGGCTGTAGTGGGTTTCTACAAAGCACTGCTAGACCTTAAAGTTCTCTTTGCCCCCAGCGTGGGAGCAGAGTAAGACTCAAGCAGAAAGCATGTGGAAATTTCACTCCCAGATAGTAGGTAGCTTTTCAGAATTAAAATAAAACCAAGATCACACTTTTTTTTGTTGTTCTTCATGTTATACTGTGAGCTGTTGAGCTGTCATTTCACCTTCAGAACATGCTCTGCCTCCTGGTCCAACAGCTGGGCTGTGTTTGGAGCACTGCTCCCAGCTGCTGCCCATGATAGCTGGCAGGGGCAGGAGCTTCTTGGGGCCCTTGGTGAGCTCCTGTGTTCTTTGTTGAGAGCTGCTGAGCCTCTGCCTGGAGGTACGTGGAAGCCACATCTAGTTTGGCGAGGAGGAGTGGGAGCTGTGGTGGTAAGTGCACAGGAGCACGGATGCTGCGTGATTCTCAGATGTGTACCCGGTTTTCTGCCTCCTTCCTCTGAGGGTGCAGGCAAGGGAAGAGGGGTGAAGAGGCAGTGTTTTGTGACACTGTGGTGTGGTTGAGGTCGAGACAGGTTTCTGCGCTCAGAGAGTCAGTCTCCCTGAGGGGTTTTCTAACTGGCAGAGGGGAGGATCCATCTGGACAAAGATGATCTGTGTGGTCACTGCTGGTGGGAGAACAGGAGAACTCGCAGATCATCCCTTCAGGCCTGTGATCCTATTCTAAGACCAGGCTGGATCTTTAATCAAGGCTGCATTTACCTCTGTAGCAGAGAGTGAGGTATTTAGGATATAATTGTTTCTATGGGTCTTGGGGGGGCTGCTTTTTTTTTTTTTCCTGATGGTGGTCACATAGAAAATAGTGATAAATGGGAGAGAAAGACACTGGGAAAGGGGGTGGGGGGCATGATGAGAATTTAGACCTTGTTTCTGCCCCTTTGTGCCTGTGTGACCAAGCTTAGATTGAGGTGTTGCTGCCATGCCTGTGTGCAGAGAGGTGAAGTCATCTGGGATGGTGGTGTCTCCCCTGGAGCTCCTCAGCCCTGCCTCAACAAATAATGAGGGCAGAGAAAGGCAGGGAGTGAGGGACGCTCAGTGGAGGATGGCTGGATGCCAACCTCTGCTCCGGTTAAAACTTAAGGAGCTCTCCCAGAGGAGCAGCTTCCATAGGAAAATCTTACCTGGCAAGTGGAGCCTGTCTTGGGCAATGGAGAGAGCTGCAGCAGCATTCCTGCCCCATGTTATCTGGGGATGGGTCAAAGCTGCCTCTCACCTGTCCCTGCCACATCTTCTGCTCTTTGAGGCCATGTGGCACCAGCACTACTCTGTTGTTGGGTTTGGGTTTTTTTCAGTTTAAAATGGAAAAATCCTAAGTGCTTCTTTTGACTCAAATTATTTTTGCTGCCCTCTATTACACAATTTCCTTGGAAATGGGAGAAGGTTCAGGGATAGGTGTACCAGACAGCAGATGACTGTTGCTGGTGGATGGGCATTTGTAGGGAGGGGCTGGTAGGAAAGCAGGCTGTGGGAGGGGTGTGAAGGGGAGGAGGCAGCTCAGCTGTGAAGGTCTGGGAGCTGTGCTGGGTACCAGTACCAGCTGGGCAGCAAAGCAAGAAGTGCTGGTAGGCTGCAGAGTCAGTTCCCTGGAGAAGGTGTGTGGCATCTGGGGTGGATATAGTCACAAGGGTCTGACTGATCTTCATGGCTGTTGGCTGGGGAGAGAGTCTTGAGTAATGAATTGCAGGAGCTGGGGTAGGAGAAATCCTGCAGCTCTCCACCTGCCAAGGCCACCAGAGTTTTGCTATAGGGATTTGCAAAAGTGGTGAGGAGAGGAGATCTGTGGGCATGGGGTCAGGTGCTGCTCAGCTGCAGGAAGTCCATCAGGCCTTTCCAACCAGCTGTCTGACACTGCATGTCCTGCCTCACCTGGCAGATGTCCTGGTGCTCTGAGGAACCATATTCACCATTAAAATTCTTTGTAGAGCCTGGTTGCTGCTGTACCTCCAGGTCAGCTCTCATTACTGTTTGCAGGTCTGCGGGTTGTCTTCCTTAGCTGCTGCCTTTGTCTTGATGGTAGCTCTCGGGGCTGGGTAGCATGAGGAGGCAGAGGCTGGGCATTGTGGGAGCAGATTGCTGACAGTACCTGTTTCTGCTGCTCTGCCTGTGGTCTTCCTTGAGCAAGCTGCTCCTCCATCCTAAACCTGTATCTTCTGCTCTGCCATCTAGTCAGGTTTGGACTTCTTTGATGTAGGGACCCTCCATTCTTTATGAAGTGCCTGTAACTTGGCTCTGGCCTCTGTGCCCTCCTCATGTTCTATATTAAAAATGGTGGTGGGTCACTGGTGCACTTCTCCAACCCTCCTGCACCTTCCCATGTAGATTGGAACATGTGGAAATACAGCTTTGATGAACAGGCTGCTCTTCAAAGCCAGGTGTAGGGTTTCTGGGTTTTGTTTGGATTTTGTTTTTCTTCTCCCCAAGGATGCTCTATTTATGGTCTTTGCTGATGATGATTTTGAAAGGAAAGCATCTCCCAAAAAGAAAGGTAATCCATTTATTAAATGTTTATGCAATCCTGAGCTCAGATTATGCTGTGACAATCTGTGGCAGATCTGATTGTGCCAGGAGAAACCCTTGTACTGGGGCTGACTGGATTCTTCCTTGCAGATCTGGGGGCTGGTGGGACAGAGACCTGGAAGGGGCAGTTCTGGGCGGCACTATAGCTAATTTAGCTGAGTCTTGCTCTGCCAAGAGGGTTTGCCTCGTCTGTGTGGAGGTAACCACACCACTGCTCCCCATCTCTGTTGTCAGCTTGGCATGGGAGTTTGCACCTAGTTGTTCCAGCTTTTTCTTCTCCAGAAATATTTCCCTGTCATATTTGCTGTAGGAGAATTTCGGGAAGAGGAAGGTAATTCAGCAAGTTGAAAGGGGTATGCATGAAACCAACCCTCTGAAACTACCACCATCAAAACAATACATGAAAAGGACAAAGGAGGGAGGGCAAGCGTATTTCAGAAAAGCTGTGCTGGTTTTGGCTCCAGACAGCAGGATCTTGCAGTTTGCATAGAAAGTAGTTTACCGTTGGCAAGAGCGGAGGATACCTGCCAGCTCTGTGGAGCTGTCAGTGGCAACACATTGTCCTTGTGAAAGGCCATAGTGACAGATCCATCCCTTTGGCTGAGCCAGCCTTTGGCCTCTCAGCTCTTCACCCCTCCAGCTTGCTGCTCACGAGCACTTCTTGTCTTCGTTGCTGTTTCAGCCTTATTGGGCCATGTCCTCCACTGTGGTAAACCAGTTTCTGCAGCAAAGCTGAAGGACTTTTTGCAGTTTTCCCAAGTGAACATCATGACTGGGTATTTTTTTAATCCATCCCCCTGCCCCCACTCCCCATTAGTCTAAAGCTACTTGTCCACTGATTCAACCCCAGCTTGGATGAGAAGGTCTGTGATGTACCAAGACACTCATGTTGAGTTATCACTGGCCACCAGCCTGACCCAAGAAAGCTTTCTGTGACTTCTCCTGAGCAAGCCTCAAGACCCTGATTTATCCACTCATCTTCCTCTTAACTTTTTTTTTCCCCCCCTGTCATTTTCCACTAATTATTGGGTAACGGATGGTTTCAGACTCTTGGATGAAATGACCTTGTCACTTCATGGCCAAGTTTATGAAAAGATCTTCCAATCTCAGTGTTGGGGACGTGGAGGGTGTTTGTTTTCTAATCAGCAGCTTGGAGAGAAAGATGCTGATGACTCTCTTCCCCCTCGTGAAGTGCCATACACTTAGAGGGGGAGCTGTATGTTTGTATTAGATGATTGGCCTCACCACTGGCATGAGCTTGCTGGAGATTTGGTAGTCACGCAGGGTCTGCTTGCATGATGCAGAGTGATGTCCCCTCCCATCTGGAGCCACTTAGTGCTACTGGACCAGAAATAATGAACCGTCCTAACAGAGGGGGCAGTTGCACTCATTTTTATCACAATAAAAAGATCAAAACGGGTTTTATTCATTTGTGTAGGTGTGTTAAGTAGACCTGTGTGGTAATAGTGTCAGCCATGTGGCTGAGTGCAAGACAGGTGACTTCACAGTGGTGTAAAGTTGTCTTCCCTAACCTGTATGCCGCCTTCCAGAGGTGAGTTTGGATGCTCTTGTCCCATTCAGTTGTCCAAGGAATGTTGCATAGCCATGTGAAGCCCCATCTCCCTCCACCCCCCGCCATGCTGTCTGTCCTTTGTCCCTGCTAGAAACTGGTTGTCTGCTCTGAGGTCCTGCCACAGCTCTAGCTCATTGGGGTTTCTGTGTCTTGATGCTGAAAATAAATACACTTCTCTGAGATCAGTGTGCAATTGGGGAACATCAGGATGTTGTATAGCGTAATGTAGTACTCTTCATGCTGAGAAGTGCAGATGGGATGTGTTTAGCTGTGTTTCTGCAGTGCTGCAAGTTGTAAACTCCAGCCAGAGCCATCTGGAATAGCGTAAGGAGCGCTTGAGTTCCCACGTGGAGATCTGGGTCACACACAGAGTGCTTTCACAAGTTCTGAGCAATTCCATCAGTTCTTCTTTCCATTCTCTTTTATTGTCATGATCATAAGCAGAACAGATCAGCAGTCTTGCTAGAGAGCCTGTTCTCACCAGACTGCCACCCCAGCTTGGCAGGGACAGGAGTTCCCAGCAAACACCACTAATGTGCTCCCTGCCTTATTTAAAGAGACGCAGCCAGTGGAAATGCACTGTCTGCTTTGTCTTGTTTGTATTACGAAATGCGGTACAGGCACAAGGACAGGGAAAAATGACTCGTGTACTTATTGTCCATGGGAATATCCCTGGGAGGAAGCACAGATGAAGCTCTTCAGAACCTGGGTTCCGAGTCTGTAATATAAAACTGCTGCTGGGTACTTGGAGCTGTGGAAAATACCTCGTGGTGATGTTCAGTGCTTAAAAAATAATTAACCCACTTTGAAATCTGCTATGGTACAGAACTTTGAAAAAACCTTGATTGTAGCAAAGCTTTTAGAGATGTCACAGTATTATTTTTTTTAAAAAGCCAGCAGCTAAAACGTGAATAAGAATTATATACTGGCCTGAACAAAATGACAGCATAGCTAATGCAAGATTTTTTTCTCTGATGAGGAAAAAAACCCCAACCTTTGACATGTTTCCCATGAAAAATCATTCCAATTCTGAGTTTTCAGAAAGTGAACTGTTAACGTTCTTTTTGTAACCTTTTCTGCTTTTCCTTGGAAAGAGGAGTTTTGCCTATTCCTTACTGTTCTTGTAGCCCCTCTGCGGACTATCAGATTTTTATTCTACATTTGCTGGCTGTGATTTTAGTGTGTATTGAAATGAAAGGATGGGGCCCTTCTTTGGTGACTTAAGGTCTCAGGCCCCACAGCCTTTGGCAGCTGAAGTGAAGCTTCCCTTCAGTGTGAAGTTTTGCCTCCAAACAGGGGAATAAAGGATTGCATGATACAGCCTGCAATGCGCAGCCAAAAGCGTGTGTTGTGAAAGATTTGTTCTCCAAGAGAATTTGCAAGTGTAGCATCTGCTTTTTGAAACTGTCCTGGGGACATGATTCTATGACATTTGTAGATCGGAATATACTTGTGCCTTTCCCACCAGTGAGCCTGAGGTGCTGGTGCTGCTGCTGCAGGTGTGGTGGCAGCCCAAGGGGGACCTTGGGTAGGGTACATGGAAGTCAGAGCAGGTCTGTCTGCCTGTCCGTGATGGTGGTGGCATCTGTTCATGCAGCCCTGTCATGGTGGGATGCTATGGCCAAGGTGATGTCCTCAGTGCTGGGTGCTGCAGCACTTCTTGGTGGTGGTTCTGCCTTGTACCAGTGCCTAAAGCAGGAAGAGATGCTGCCAGGCTGACACAATGGTGCCCCTGCTTCCCTCGGGATGATTGTGGTCCCTGCTTTATAGCGAGATGTGTGTGAAGGGTTAAACCACAGCTGGCTGTCGGTTCCTCTTTCACTGAATCTGCAGAAACACAAATCCAAGTTTCTGAGGCATTTTCTGCAAGGGCTGATGGGAGCCCAGCCTGTGCTGCAGGGCAGCTGTCGAGCTGCCTCTGGCCTTGCCAATGGAGGCAGGGGCTGGCATGTGGGGAAATGTGGACCCCATTTAATTGTCATAAACTGTCCCCTCAAGTGAGATTAAAATCTTGATGTGTCCCTGTTTTCACAGGGAAATCCTTGGAAGGCCAGACCTTTGAAATAGCATCTCCTTTCACCTATAACTTCTATTTTCTATTGCTCTGTTGAGCCAAACATGTGTCAGTGGAGATATCCACGGCAGGATTTTGGGGTCAGCAGGCTGTGAGTTCTGCCATGGGGCAGTTGACCCCACTTAAACCTGGAGGTACCAGAAGAGAGATGGCACTTACTGGTGTAAGTCACAGCCATCCCATCAAGTTCAGCTGTGGTCCAGTTCTGCTGCTATTTATACTAATTTGTGTGAATGCTGAATGTAGCCTTTAAAACACTTTTATTGCCATATTAAGCCTTTTCCCTTCCTATGTCACCTCCAATGACTTTCTTCTTCTCTACCCCTCTCTTGGAGGAGTTTGGAATCTGAGAGAAAAAGGTGTTGGTGGGTGTGGAGGGAGCAGGAGAGGTTTCTGTAGGAACACCTGGGATGTTGCAGGGTTCTTGGTGCCAGGCCTCCATGCAGTGACACACATTGAAGGGTCATCTGCTTGGAGAAGAGGCTCTGCTTCAAAAACAACTTGTATGTGGAACTGGAAGTGCTTAGCTCAGATTACTGGAGTGTGTTTGTTATTATGGGAGATGCCTGGTGTTGCATTATTGCGTGTGTTCCTTCTGAGAAACACAGTCCACTCCTATCAGTGATGTTTGTATATGTTTAACTCACAGTTTAAGCTCTTAGCCCTGCTCAAACAAACAGTGTTCCCTAAAGCTTGTAAAGCATAGCAAGTACAAAGCCTTGAAGCTTCAAATGGTGATAATCAGTTTACCAAGTCTGACACTTCTTGCTTACAAAACAAGGGTGCATAAGGCAGCCTGTGCAGCTGTGATTCTTCCCTCAAAGGTGCACACAGGTTGACTCCTGTGTGTCTTGCGACTGTCAGTCCCAGTCACTGCTGTTGGCCTGGGATGAAAATCTCCAGGCAGCCCCTTCCCAAGCATTGCCTTACAGCTGGTAGCATGACATGGGAGCTGCCCTGAGCAGACTGTGGTCTGGGCAGGACAGAGAAGTCTCAGGTTGGCCACCTCTTTCAATGGGATGAATCAGCAAACCTAACAAAAGGGTTGGGGCCTGCAGAGAAC
The DNA here is from genome assembly GCA_033439905.1 of Ceryle rudis. NCBI lineage: Eukaryota > Metazoa > Chordata > Aves > Coraciiformes > Cerylidae > Ceryle > Ceryle rudis. The sequence goes on from JAAGNO010017905.1 coordinate 11,299, forward strand.
CTTTTCCTTTAGTCTTAAGCACCCTTTGAGACATTGTCCTAAGATTTGAACCTCTGTTACGCTGCTTTTTGCATATGTTCTGTCTCTAAAGCATTGGGTGCAGACTCCAGCCTCTGCACAGATCCCCAGTACTGTGAATTCCTGGTGGCCTCAAAATGCTGTAGATGTTGGAGAGACAACTGTGTGCTCTTCCCAGTGGGCAGGGCAGCCAGGCCCTGATGCAACCTAAGCACGTGCATGAGACAGGCCTTGGACAGTATCAGCGATAAGCACTTGAGGAGCAACTTGAGTAGAATCATAGAAGTGTCTGGGTTGGAAGAGACCTCTAGAGGTCATCCAGTCCAACCCCCCTGCTGAGAGCAGGGCCATCTTCAACCAGAGCAGGTTGCTCAGAGCTCTGTCAAGCCTCACCTTGAATATCTCCAGGGATGGGACCTCAATTACCTCCCTGGGCAACTTGTTCCAGTGTTCTACCACCCTTCTGGTAAAGAACTTCTTCCTTACACCTAAAAATAGCAAAGTCCTTGTGAGAGAGCCTGTGTTCTGCTTGGGGTAAAGAAGATGGATAGGTGGAAATCTCTCAGTGCTGTTTGTTATTAGATGGGCTCAAGGTCTCTGTTGCAAGATTGCTGGTTTGGAATGAGTGCCTGCTTGAAGAGGGGTGCATTGGTAGCTTAAAAAAAAAACAATAATTTTTTTTCCTTCCCCCTTGAATCTAAAACTATGTAGGATACGTGGAACTGACATATGAGCACGTGCTTTCAGCTCATTAGGCAGACATGACATGTCCAAGGCTGACCAGCCTTGTGCCAAAAATATCATGGCCATGAGCCAGCTGTTTTTGTTGACATGTCTAAAACAGTTTCACTTAGCGGCACCAAGGTGAAGCTGAAGCGGGGAGTAAAGCAAGGAGAGTCAGAAGTGTAATGTATCTTCACACGCAAACTGGTTTTGGTACCCAGCAAGTTGACTTTCTGGCATGTTTCTTGCCCAGCTGTAATGTGCTCGCTTCTCAATATTCACTCTTCAGTTCCTTGTGACTTCTCAGCACCAAAGTGAGGTGCTGGCTACTTTCATCTGTCATTAGAGCCAAAGATGTACCACTTCACTCTACTTATCACTCGTTGCTACTTCCTTGCCTTCCAGATGGTGATTCTTGTTTCTTGGGTTGATGGCCTAGGAATAGATTTTTAGGGGTTTTCTTGGTGTTCTTAAGAGCAGTTGTGGAGCACTGGAGCTTTGGTAGCTTGCAGCTGTTTTGCAGCCAGATCTGGGTCTTGCTGGCAAAGAAATTGGTGAGCAAGAGCAACATGACTAGTGTTGGAATCTGCACACACTGCCTGTTAGGAAGACAGGGCATAGCAAAGAGTACACCCAGACCCCTGGGTCCAGAATGGACAACACCTGCTGGGCTGGGGTTTCATATAAAACTTAAAAAAAGAAGAGAGAAACATGTGCCCCTGATATTTATACATGTTTCTAATGATTGGAAGTAGGGAGGGTTTCTGAAGTGTCTCAGAGGCACAATAAGGCTTCCCTGCGATGGTGTTGGGTGTAAATAATAGTGAAGCTGGGCTTAATAAGAATTGTTTTGAGAATGAGTGTGGCTATGCTCTCATCAAGGCATTCCCGTAGGTTACTTTGTGCCCTGTGAGGAGAACCTGCAGGAAGCTGTAGATTTCCTGGTTATAAATGAATGCTTCCTCATGTGGTGATGAGCTGCTGCCTGGCCCGCAGCGAACATGTGCAGGAGCCTTTCCACCGGTGTCATTAGACTTGGGCACAAGATATTGAAATGGATCCCTCTTGATCACTTTGATGAAAATAACTGTTCAGGCTTTCAAAATATGTTTTGTAACAGAAATAGCAATTGCTCCTAAGCCTCAGTCCCCGCTCTGACGCAGCCTCCCTCCCGCTGTCCTGACACAGCGCTTGCTGCCGAGCTCTGCCCTCGCAGAAGACCGAGGAACTTCACTCTGTTGGGGCAGAGCTTTCCTAGCACCTCTACAGCATTTTAGTGATTCATGAAGAAGCCTACTTAGCTTTTGTGTCAAACGCTGTATTTCTGAGGCCTCTTTCAGCAGCAGATTGGATAATAATCCTAAAGCGAAATGGCTGAAATTTTGTATAAGCACATGCAAAATTCAGCAGAGTTTTGCGGGCACTTAACAGCAGTGAAATGCCTACAGAAGTAATAAGTTGAGGCTTTCTACAGAAGTGATAAGTTGAGGTGGTTTTCTTTAGTTCTGTGTGGTGGACTATTTTGTTGTTTGTTTTGGGTGGTTTTTTAACTGAAACAGTGGATGATACTTGATTTTAAACAGATCGAAGCTTACAACTTCTTGTGAAACCATGGATGCTCTTCTAGTATGAACCTTTGAAGTTGTGGAGGAATGAACCTGACTCCTGATGTTTTTGGGACAAGCTGGGATGTGGAGCTAAATGGCAGTGTTCTTTTCTGGTGAGGTTAGAAACACCGCTGTTTCTAACCCAAGGGACACTGGGTTTGAAATGCAAATGATTTGTCTGCTTCAAGCATCCAGGAAAAGAATCAGGAGTCACCTATCCTGTACAGTCTCATGTATCTACTGCTCTTTTCCTTTAGGTTATGATGCCCTGAGTTATTCTGTGGAAAGTACCAACAAATGGAGCGGGAGACAGCTACTGCAAGCGAATGAGGAGAACACGACTGACATCCCAGAGGGCGGGGGGCAGCTGTACATCAGAAATTGCACTGAACCAGGTAGGAATGAGACTTCCTTCCAGCTCTTTGGTCTTGCATTTGGCTTTCTTATCTCCGGGTATCTGTATTGGTATCATCTGCACTGGCTGAAACTTGTACCTACTAAGTTTTAAGTCATTATGCTGTTGTTTTCCTTGTACATACGCACCAATACGGGTATGCAGACTCCCTCAGCATGAGGGTTAAGAGGAGGACCTGCTGTCAGCTGGAATACAAGACAAATGTTTAATATGTAATAATAGCCAAGCGCTGGCATCATAAGCAGTGTGTCTTCTGTGGATCTTGCATGGACATTGCTTGTGGTTCTAGCCGTAGGATGTACATGGTGATGATGTGTGCTGGGAGGATTGTCTGAGAAATCAGTAGGTAGTCACGTATTTAAAACAAGTACTTCCACCAGCAATGGACCCATAGAAACCTAGTCTTCTCTAGCTGGAGGTTGGGTTGATCCGCTGATGAGAAATGGTTCATAATGTAGCTTTTTCATCAGGGAGAGATATTAGCAGGGTCCTCCTCATCTCCTTGACTCCTGTTTTTGTGAAACTTCTAGGAATTCAATGTCATTAAAACTGCTGCTCTCTTGTATTTTGTTGAAGTTGGTTGATGTGTTCAGAGGTTTTCGGGGGAGGTGGGCACAAAACAAATTGTCTGTGCTCGATTGCTTCAGGGGTCCTACTTCCTCAGAGCTCCACCTGCAGCCAGGATTAGGGCAGAGTGGGTAGAGAGGTATTTATCTGCAGGAAATGAGCTGATGTGCTCTTGGAACTTGCCTTCCCTGAGCTGTTTGGGGCCTTTTGTCAGTCTTTTGTACTTGTTCTGAAAGAGCTTCCCGCTCTTTAGAGGGGCAGTTTCCTGTCCCCTAGTTAAAAGGACAAATCACTTGCAATCCTGTACAAAAAAAACCCCAAACTTTCCATGGGCAGTAGAAAAGAGAACAAGATGAGGAGTCTTCAATTTGAATCCAGTCCATTTCATCGTTTTTATTTCTGCCTAAATAGAAGTCATCATAATATACCACTGTTAAAAGAGAAGACTTTATAAGCTGTTCAGTCCTTTAGGTTGGTTTGTTTGTTTTTTTTTTTTTTTCTTCTTTTTTCTTTTAGCAGCAAGCAGAGCTTGGATATAATTTCCTCAAAGTTCAGGGAAGGGAGGGAAAAGGTGTTTCTCCATTCTTGAGAACTTATGTTGGTTACGTGCCCCAAGAGAAATTCTAACAAATACAGTTCTTGCTGCACTTCTCTGCCTATAATTTTTCCTCCACTGTAATCCTTAATAACATTTCTGGACAGATATGTGATTATAGTCTTTTTTAGACAGCAAAAGCTAGTTACAAAAATTCTTCATATTCAATTTTTTTTACTTGTTTGCACATCTCTCATCTCACACAGATCCAATCTTACAGCCTCAACAACAGCACCTGTAGGAATCATTCCCCCACTGCTCTTGGTACATCAGCCCCTGCTGTCTCGCTGTCCTCAGCTACCTCTGCTGCCTTCATGAAATAAAGTGGCCTATAGGATACGTGTGGGACTTTATTTGTAGTGTGTGCTTTTTCTCCTCTTCTCCAGATGATAAAACAGTAATTACTGAGTACACTGTATAGTATCCAGGAGAGAGAAAGTAGAAATACCTAGGTGAATTTTGGCTTTTGCTCTGAATTATCATGACATTGCAACAGAATACATACTGTAATAGCAAACTGATTAAAAGTACTGTAGAAAACAAAGTAAAAGTAACAAAGTTTAGGGCCTGTGTGTTGTTTTGTAGATTTCATTTGGACTATTATAGTGGAAGAAATGTAAATCACAAATGTTAGGCTGGATGGCAGTTAGAAATGTTTGAACTGTCTTATCTGAGGTGGAGTGGGACTCTTTGTATCAGTGAAAGTCCTGTGCTGACTTCAGTGGACCGTGGGCCATATGCAGAATACTTCAGTTCTGCTTTCCAGCAAATTGAGTGAGTGAAAGCTGGTAGAAGTGATGCTGTAAATAGCATTGATGCATCATCTTGAATGACTTTTATACTGTATATGATAATGCAGCAAGAGAAAACAAAGTGGCGTTGGTTGCGCTTTGGGAAGAATTTCAGAATTTTCCATTTTTACCTGCAACTCAGAATGCTGCCTGGTTCCCAAATCCGGCACAAAACAGGCCACCAGTCATGAGCCCATACAACTTCATCCTCCTGACAATGCCAAGAGCGAAACACCATTCAGGAGAAATGGGACCTAGTGATGGACATGGGATGCTGAGGTCTATCTAGTCCAATGCAAGCTTAACCATTTTCCCAGCAGATGAGGATGAGGAGGCCTTCAGCACAATTCCTGACAAAGGCTTTCATGTTTACAAGTGTCAATAGGAGCAGGGTGGTTCCAGTTGATATTTGGCTCTGACATTGATGATTGTTGTTGAACAAAGCTGATCAAAGGCTTGATTCAGCACCCTTTCAGGGCAGCATGGTCCTCCTGCCACTGGCTGTGATAGTGCTGGATCAGGCCCCCTGAATGGTGTCTAGCTCTGAAGTGACAGTGAAGACCTGAGCTAGTGCAGGAGTCGAGGAGCACAAGAGTTTGCAGTGTATGAGAAGCCTTTGCCTTCTCTAACTGCTTGTCTTTTACAGTGCTGCTTGAGGAAATTGAGGCAATTTGGCTGAAATTGTGATGTTGCTAAGCGTAATTCTCATGTGGTTCATAACCTAACCCTCAGGTGTCTGTTGTTACTGGGGAATTGGCAGAGCTTAGCATCCCCACAGGACATGCACTTATGTGCACTTGGCCTTTGGGTGCTTCTTCTTCCTCTGGTATCAGTAGGAAGATGCTGCTTGAAAAGACAAATATTTTCCTGCCTACTCCCCCAATTAAGTTGTATAAACACCTACAGCTAGGCAAGAGTGAGTATTTAAAAAAGCAGTTTCACCTCATCTGTTTGGGAAAGGGATAAAATGCCTCTTTTTGAATCATTTTGTGGTTCTTTTTTTGCCATGCTTGGCTTTTGTAGTCTGTTGGCAGTAAACACGTTTTCACATGCTAAAGGAAAGATCTTTTTTCTTTAACTGCACGTGTAATTTCAGGCTCATTTGAAAGCCTGATGTGACATTTGTGAACTGCTATTTTTATTTCCTAATGGTTTATCCAGTGGGCTATCTAGTAGCATTTTATCATAAGAACTGTTCCGAATAGTAGAGGTTTTGCTTACTCTTCCTTTGAAACATACATTGTAGATGTATTGAAGAGGTTAAGTAGACAGAATCCAGCCTAAAGACCCTTTTTTTTTTTTTTGTAATTTTGAGGCTATGAAATGCTAGCCTGAAAAGACCGCTGTCTTTGCAAGTCTGCTAGATTATTTTAGCTGCTACTTGTTGTGGGATCAGAGCACCTCCCAGTATGCTTTGAAATGTCAATTTAAGCCTATTGCTCTAAGTCCTGTTGAGAGATAGAAGCTGAGAAATATTCATTGTTTGCTTTGCCCTGATCCTGTTGCTGTGTTTGATTGTGGTCAGTGCTTGTGGAGGCAGAACAAAGCAGCCCATTTTATTTTTCTGAAGAGCCCCTTGTCTCCTGTTCCTGTATTTTTCAGTCCTGTGATCATACCTGCTTGAGCCCATCCCTCTTGGATCCCTGGTGGCTCTTCAAGGGAGGATATGACTGGGCTGTTGTGCAGCAGGTGTTCTTCTGGCCTCTCCTACCATCCTCTTGTCCTTGCGGTATGCACATGAAGGTGTGTGGAGCTAGACGTGGACAGAAACATCGAACAAAGTTCACTCACACATACACACAAGAAAGTGATTCTTTTTAACTAAAACACTCATAATTTTGGGCTAAGATTGGCAGGAACTTTTAGCTAGTAACAAAAGATGATGAGGAAAGAGTAAGAAGTACTCATGCTACTTCGGGCAAAGTATCATTTAACTACTTAGTCCTGCTTAGAAATGACTCACCCACTGGAAGCAAACAAAAATGATTAAGCTGACCTGTCAGGTCCATGTCCTACCAAATTCAGAGCTAGGGTCACACTAGTGAAATTGAGACAAACTTGCTGTTCATTCAGAGTTGGTTTATCAGCTGTCACGAAGGTGACAAGCTCATAGGCTGCATCAGGATGGGATGTAATGTGTCTAGAAATTCATGTTGTGCTGGGTTGTGGTGCCACCCCTCGTTAGCTCCTTACTAGACTGACATATGTTTCTGCTGACGAGTTGTCATCGTGTTCCTCCCCCAGTGTTACTGCTTCCCACATTCCTGGGCCCTACTCCCACCTCAGAAAGGCTGCAAATAAAATAACAGCCCTGCTTAAGTGTGTCATTTTAAAGTCATTGTTGGTAATAGCAGGAAATATGTGATTACTGCAGAAATGAAAAGACCTTGGTATATTCATTTAGACCCTCAGGCACAAAAGTGTTTAATTTAAACAGCCAAAGAAGTTTTTATGCAATTATTTCTTACATTTTATTCTCTTATTTCAAAAGCAACTTTCTCTTTTATCCATGTTTCTCCAGTGAGTCATACATTATGATAATGTAATTTGTAGTGCTTGGCTATGAAGTAGGTAACTCTTCCAGGCTGCTTGTTGCCATTTCTTTGGAGTCCTTTTTGTGCTAAACCACAAACCTTAATCCACAAAACCCAATCCACCTTATGTCAATTTGTGCTTTCTGATCTCTTTCCTTTTAAGCACTTGCTCTACTCTGTTTTGCCTACCCGGGCAGTGAGGTGATGACGACCACCAGAGGTTTCATGGTGAACAGCTTGGTGACCACCTCTGTCTGGTATGTGGTGTGGCCCAAGGGTGGAAGGAGAAGCAAATATGGTCTGTTCTTGTGCCTTTTTTTCTTGCTGTCTCTGTGCTGAAAAGAAAACCATCTCTTCACCCTCAGACATGCAAAAACTTATGCATACGCTGAGCTCAGGTGGTCTCGGTCATCCTGGGTTGTCATGCCCAGAATGAAGTTCAGAGAACACACACGGTGTGCAAGGAGACTTCTGTCTTTACCTATAAACACATTGCTGGGGCTAGAAGAGGAACTCTAGAAGAGTCTCAGCCCAAAAGACCTTCAGGCTTTCAGCAGAATAGGGATGGGAATGCTGGAGAAATTAGTCCGTTTATGCGGCTGTAAAACACTGCAGCAGGGTGAGATTCGGGGCTTCTAACACTCCTTGGCTTTCTCTGGGTTGTGTGTCATCTTCTTTTGGTGGATTGTCAGCATTGTATAGATAAAACCACACAGGAGATTACAGCAGTGGCAGAAGTGCCTGGCACATCCCAAAATTGTAGGGCAGTCTAAGAAGTGTGCTAGAAACAACCATTGTTTAAATTAAAGTGGAGTCTTAATGTTTGGGTGTGGAAGTTGATGGAGACTCCATCTGTGTAGGTAGCATGGACTCTACCACCTCTTGACCTTTGTACCATGCTTGTTTCTTCTAGGTTTGTGTGCCAGCATGTGAGTTGAGTTGTCTTTTCCTACAGTCAGGAAAAAGAGATGTTCACTTGATGGGAGCAAGAGCTAAAGTCATGATGCTATCACCTGTCTCCAGTAGCTGAGGCTTGAAGAGACAAACAGCAGTGCTGTCAAAGCTCCACGTCTGATACCTGTTTGTTAACTAAGCAGTGTTTTTGACAAGGCTGTGTGGCCCTACAGCCTGTGTCTCCGGCTGAGGGGCAGGTGGAAGGCAAGTGCTGGGTTTGAGAGAGTTCTTCCTTGCCTGCTCAATTTGTCAGAAATACTGCGAATGATTTTCCTTTCCATGTGCATTTGCCCTGGGCCATGTGCGATGCAGTAAGTGCAGGCTCTTACAGCATGGGTCTGAAAACGAGTATGCCCGGCTCTCTCACCTGTAATTTTCTCTTTTGGAGTTTCTTTTTTTTTTTTTTTTTTTTTCTTCCCTGGCAGATGAAGTGTGTTTCTGGAGCCAAGTTCAGAGTCAGGTGAAACAGGGTCAGCAGACACGTGTGCACACCATGTCTGCTGTTTACAAGCCTCCCATCCTGTGTTTCAGGTAGGACAGGCCTTGTTGGACACAGGGGAGTGCATGGCTCGATTTTGATCGCAGATGTTCTTGTTAGTCTGTGTCAGAGAAGTTGACCTACGGAAGTTGTAAAAAGCTGCAAGGGATACTTAAAGATAACTCACAGATGGTGGAAGGTATTCTGCTGCTTGGTTATTCATGCAGCTGGTGTTTTGGTGGGTATTTTCCACTTATCTGGTCCTTGGAATGATTTCTCAGGCTCCAGAATTTTTCTGCACACTTTTGAGTAATGTCTTTGTCTTCTCTCAGTGGAGTTAGATTTGTTTGTTTGTTTGATTGTTTTGCAATGAGCTAGAATGAGAATTTATTTTCCCAACAGGGAAATGCATAAAATACCTGGTGGCAGTTCCAACATCAGTGTTCCACCAAATGGATGGCACTGGGGAAACTTCCAGGAACCAGGAGGCTCTTGAACCTAGCGAAGAAAGGTTATGCCAAGGAATGTTTTTTAACAGGGAGGAGCCATTTGCCATTGCAAGAGCTGGACGCGGGAGTGGAAAATACAGCACCTCCTTCCCCCCTGCAGAAGAAGCTCTTTCTCAGCAATGCTTTCCTGTCACATGGAGGATACCAGCCTCAGTTGTGGCTCTGCTGTGCACTTGCTACGGGGTTTGCTTTCTGGGTTGCATTTTGCATGGCCTTGATATATGGGGCTGTTGGATTGCGGGACCTCTTTGAGATAAAAGGTGGTCAAAAGTACTTTCCCTAGGACTTTTCAGTCATTGAAAGAGGCAGCAGCCCAAGTGTCACTGAGTTAATGCTGGCATATCAGTGAGCAGGGTCCTCACCATCAGCCACTCTGAGGAAGGACCTGCTGTGTACTTACAGCAGGACTGTACCCGGACCACACGCCAAAGGGGCCGCTTGGAACAATTCCTTTTGGATTGGGTACTTAAAAACTGTGAACTGATCTCCAAAATCATGCATTTCCCTGGAAAACAGGGCTCTCTGTGCACACACAGGAGGCCAGTAACATTCTTTTTGCTGAAATTTTGCCAGTATTCCCATGTGATTCTGTGTGTGACTCCAGGAGCTGAAGCTTTAGGGAGAAAAATAATGCGAGCTCTGTGGTTAAAATCAAGAGGTGGCAGTGCTATTTCCCAGTTTATCCCCAGTTTGTTCTCTTGCATTGATAAAACAAAAGAATTAGGGAAGGGAGGGGAGCTAAGCAGCAAAAAATGAAGTAAAACCCAAATCCCAAACCCTGCATCGCCTCTACGGTTTGTAGGCAGAGGAGAGAGAGGTGGACCAGAGAAGCGGTGGAGTCTCCTTCTCTAGAGACTTTCAAGACCCACCTGGACCTGTTCCTGTGTGGCCTGCCCTGGGTGATCCTGCTCTAGCAGGGGCATTGGACTCGATGATCTCCAGAGGTCCCTTCCAACCCCTACCATTTTATGAGAGGCAGCAAACTCCGGTGAGCCTGCCGTGCCCTCGTGAGACAGCTGCTGTTTGTTTTTGCAGAATCCATCCCTGTACATGTATCAGACAGTTGTAGTTAAACCACCACTTGTTCTGATAGAAAAGAATCCTCATTAGACCCCTTGGCCCCTTGTTTATGAGTAGTCGGCCTCTGGCCTTCTGCGTTGCACCATGGCTGAGTTGTGCACCAGTAGCCTGCAAAACCTCACCTACTGCAACTCGTTTGCTTAATTGGTGGTACTTGTGATTAGCATGTTCCCATTGTAATTGTTGTTTCTGGGGGAAATTACTTTATTGCTGTATGCTAGCTATGCAATAAGGGCCTCATGGAGTGTTTATGGGAGATTTGTATGTCACACTGAGTGCAGAATGCCAAAGGATAATTGACTGTTGCTGCCCAAGAAGCATGATACTAGTCTTGAGAAATCATGACAAGAAAAAAAAAAAAGGAATAATCCTGTAGTGAACAAGGAATAGATCTTAACCTGTACACCTGCTGCTATCAAAGACACAAGAAGACATCATTTGAGAGCCTGTCAGAAGTGCAACCCAATCTGCATGGGAGCCTTTCTTGGTATCCCATTTATCAGATGGTGTTTTGCTTTAGGCTGCCAATGAGCTTTACTGACAAAAGCTGAAATATGAAATACTGGACATGGGATTGCTGGCCAGGGGAATTCAGCAGCTACAGTACCCCTGTAAGGTCTGCATCTGATACCTGGAGGACATGGTCCTTCCTACTTTAACCCCTTGTTCCCCAGTTCATCCATGTCCCTCCAAGTGCTTGGAAGCACCCAGAGCCAAGTCGATTTGCCAAAATCCAAGCCTTAAGCCTTTGTGTTTCACAACATTTTGCTAACAATAGGCTGCTTAGTTCTTAGCTTTTGAAATACAGTGCAATGGCTTAGGAGAGAGAGATAATTGGCTAAAAACTATGGCCCATGTCAGGTAGGCAAAGATAGGGCTATAGCTTCTGGTCTCTTCTCTTTCTAGCCTCCATTTGGACTGTAATGATGTGACCTGCCTGCAACCTGCTAGTCACTGCTTAGTTAAACTTGTTCTCTAGGGATTGCTAATCTGGCAGCCTTTGGCTGCTAAATGTTGTCTAGATGTGAAATGTTGCCCCTGATGCTACCAGTCATGGTGAGAAAGCTCTGCCTCATACATGCTGCTCCTAAAGATCCTCTCATGCCCATGACTCAAGCATGGCTGGTGCAGGTATTGGGATGTGTCCCTGCTGAGAGGGGAGGGCTCTGCAGCCACTGAGGGAGGTGTCCAGCATGACCACAGAAAGCTGGAGGAGGAGACGTACGGCTGAACGTGCATTGGAGAGCAAGGCAGGAGGGCACACTGCTGGCAGGCTGGTGTCTCTGCGGAGGGGACATGGAGCCTCAGTGACTTGTGCCTGTAGGAGCTGCAGCTTCTCATCTCTGTCAGAACAAGCCTGAACTCAAGCCTGGCGACCTGCACAATGAGATGCTCTGCCTGTGAGTCTCCTGATCAAGGTCCCCTTTGGAGCGTGCTAAGAGTTTGAAGCTTGTTTTGGACTTGCCAAACAAATGAAAAATACATGTGGCAAAGTGCTTATCTGGTGTGAAGCTGGTCTCTTCTATCTCTGTCATGAGCTCTTTTCCAAGGTAAAACACAGCTCTCAAGCTGTGAGCTGGTGGGATTCCAGTCTTACTTGATGGAATGAGCCACAGTGAAAGTAAACGTATTTTTAAGAACTATGCGGTGGAGCACAGCCATTTTGCAACAGGACTCAAATATTCCTTGGATGATCTGATGGATTGTGTTCATATACCTAACTTCTTGGGGGGGGTCAAACATTTTTTCAGTTACATCATCTCTGAAGGAGCTGTCTACTGTATCTTTGGGAAAAAATGCAGGTAGCAAATATCACCATTCTTCAGGACAAAGAGGGAGAAGATATTTTTCCTAAGTACATTACCAACCAGTTACTACAGTTATGTAGCAGGAACTCATGTTTAGAGTAAGCAATTGAGGGAGGGAAACGCATGTCCCTTTTATGATTATTTTTCCCCTCTGAAATAACCTTAAAATGCCCAGGAATTCTCCTCAGTGGCTTGTTGTGGGTTGTTTGGTTTGGTTATGGTGGTTTGTTGGGGTTTTTTGTTGTTTGTTTGATTTTTGGTGTGGTTTTTTTTGGTTTATGGTTGGGATTTTTTTGGGGGGAGGAATAGTTGTTGCTCTCTCTGTCTAGAAGAATGAGACTTGCTTCCTTAAACTTCTGGCAAGCTTGTGTTACTCCTCTGGTTGTAGGAGAGGCAGCAGAGAGATGTAAAATACTGAAGCGAGGGACCATTGCTTCCGAATCTTTGCATTTAAAAGGTGTTAAGAAACAAAGCAGGGCTTCAGACATGAATAAATATCACATCATACCATTCTGAACTGGATTTTGCTTCTCTGACACATGAGGATGCCAGGCTGCTGTGGTGCATCACTGTAATAACCTGAGAAGTCTTCCATGAAGCCTGAGCCTTGAATTTCTAAAGAGGTAAAAAAAAGTTGTCGAGTCAGACTTATGCCTTTCTCTTGGAAGAAAATATAATTGGAATTTGTATGCTGAGTATGGAAAGCAGGATTATTGTAGGTTTTGAGGTTGGAAGCTGGGAAGAACCATTGTAGTCCCTTGGTGTGGTGATGCTGATCCTTGTTAGCAGTGGCCTCTGGTCCTCCTGGTCTGCCACAGGCTCCCTGGGGAATCGTGCAGCCTTCCCACTGCCAAAAGGCTCTGTGGAAGGGGGAGCAGTGGACTGAGGAGCTAGAGAGGGGTTTTCTCTTCCTTTCTCTGGTGTGGGTCTGCTGGGAGATGCATGTCAGGCCCTCTGTTTGCCTTGGTGGCAAGTCAACACAACTAATACCCACTGATAGTGTAGGGACCGTGTGGACCATGCTGCTGAAGAGTGTGCTGTAAGGAGTTATTACCAATTCAAAATCAGTAAATTGTGAGCAATTGTGTTTGCGATGCTTTTTGGACCGTCTTTCTGATCAAATCAGCGACTGCTGCTTGCTTAGCAGATGCAAGCTGCTTGATGCATTGTGGCCTTGGGGCATTACTGAAGTACGAATAACAGCTCACAGCTGTAATAAAAGTAAATGTGTACCAGATGTAGATGTTCTAGATTGGCCAGATACCAGAAGAGTTTATATTTTTGCATACCTGAATTATTCTTGCAGGGGGGTTGGACTAGATGACCTTTAAAAGTCCCTTCCAACCCAAAACATTCTATGATCCTTCTGTTATGGTAAATGCAAATTGTCCACTTAGGCATTTAAAAATACATCACTGCGTTTTTGTAAAATGTCATGATTCTCCCCAGCATCCTATTTCCACCAAGTATGTGAACATACTTCCTGCAACACTTTATGTGGCTGGTTTCTGCCAGAGCGAGGGACAGCTAGCTGGTGTTTTAAACCCTTACGAAGCTCAGAACAGATGCAGGTTCTCACAGGGTTGCACAAGTCTACAAGCCATGGCTGTAGCACAAACACAAGTTCGGAGAGGAAGATCTCTGAATAAGTTAAATTATCGTTCTTGTCTCTTGACAGTAGAAAGATTAAGTTGTCCACCTGTGGGCAAACTCTGGGCAGATCCTTAGGTGATGTAAGTCCACCAGACTCTGCTGAACATTGCTGGCTTACATTGAGTGATGGTTTAGCTCTTGATGACATGTTTTCAGCATTCATTTGTGCAGGTAGGACAGATCCAGGTCCCTTGTGCAAAACCAGAGGAAGGAGGATTTTCTTTAGGACCACAACAGGTATTCTGGGCCACAGCATCATTTTGCCCTTCGTAAAGCAGGGGAGGGACACGGCAGCAGCATCTGCAGCTCTGGCACATGGTGATACAAGCACAGGGGGTTTGTGCATAACCAGCCAATCCTCTTGCTCTGTCTGTTGTGAACCCAGGTCACTGAGCAGCAAGCGACTGAGGCTTAGTGCTTTTTAGCATCTTGTAGATGTATTGAGCTCCTTGTTGGGCTCTTGGAGTTCTGCTCCTGCTCACTCTGTGTGCCTTCTGTCAGCTCCTCCACTTTGCAGTTCCTGTAACAGTAAGGGACGATGTGTCGCTTGCAGAAATCTGGGTACTGGATTTTGCTTTTACACTCACCAAAACAAGTGAATATTTATAGTTGTGAAGTACCATAAAACCAGGCCATATATCAAGGCAGTGGTTGAAATTGAGATCCGAGGCTTAAACAGTAAGATCTGTCTTTCTAATAATTAATTTAATTGAAGTCCACATTGGTATGGGCCATACTGGTATTGCCTTTAGTGAACCCAGTAACAGATTGGTGTTTG
>JAAGNO010017906.1:0-18932 GCA_033439905.1 Ceryle rudis
CTTTCTTGGGCTCCTTTACCCTCCAGAGTCCTAGCCCATGGGATTCCTGCAAGAAGATCTTTGAAGAGTTCAAAGTTGGCCCTGCGGAATTCCAGGGTTGTAATCCTACTTACTGCTCTATCTCCCACTTCTGTAATACTAAACTCTACCAGATCGTGATCACTATCGCCTAGGCTGTTCCCAACTCTAATGTCCCCAGCCAGTCCTTCCTTATTAGTTAATACAAGGTCCAACAATGCAGCTCTCCCTGTTGGTTCCTCCACTACCTGAACACTGACATCTTTTCATATTTCTGTGTGGTGTTCAAGAGCAGTAGCGTAGCTGGCTCGAGTTTGCTCCAATAATGTAGGTGAAACTTCAAAGATTTCTGCTATGGAGTAGAATACTAACATTGCTGTTACAATATCTGCTGCAATAATGCCTGAGAATGGAATGACAGCAAAGTATGGTGGCTGCCAGTGCTCCTTTCTTCTAGACTCACTTGTACCTGGATGCACGGCTGTCTTGTTATTCAGTTTGTTACTGCTGGAATGATCCAAGTTCTGAGTAACTAACAATTACAGTACACAAACATAATAGCTTCAAGCTGCCATTCGTCAGTGTGGCTCATTAGAGGATAAAGATTTCTCTTTTACATAAAAATCATTATTATACAATGCTCTATTGTTTCCATGAAAAAGCATATTCTAAAATGTTCTCATTATCAATGTCTGTATGGTTACAGTAGTAGAAATCCTCTATCCCTGTCACAACAGGTGCCTGATCTTATAGACAATATGTAAGAATTAAGGGAATATTTACTTCCAGGTAGTTTTGAATCTAGATTTTCTTTATAAACATCTGCGACAGTTACAAACCAGTATGCTCCTGTCTATCCCCTTTCTTAACTCCGTTCTACATCAGACATAGATCCATTCGAGAAAGTGGACCAAAAATTGTTTCTGATATTCAGGATTTGATGGCTTGTCTCCTCACCTGCACTGCACTGCATTTGTGACCAAACTCCACCAGTCTCTCCCACGAGACCTGATTGGGTTCCATTCCTCCCATTGGGAAGGAGCTTGTGGTCTCAAGCCTTCTCCCAGCAAATGTGTCCTAAAGGGCAAATGTTGAACCTGCAGTGATTGTCCCAGGTGGTGCTGGGGTGGGGACAGCACGTTACCACAGAGAAGAGTGAGGATGGTCCAAATCAGCCATCAGTTTCAGTTTTATCACCATTCGAAAGGTAGTCAACTAGTGCTTGACCTGTCTTTGCATAAAACTTCATGAAAATTTGAGCTGGCCAAAAGTTTTGAAAAAAATCTCAGTCCAGAGATTTAAGTGCTGTTTGGGAAGTCCTGCATGCTGGTATTTTGTCTTTGTCCATTCGTATTACACCTTTCTGTAAGAGTGCATGAATTGTCCGTCCTCGTTCAACACTGTGCGTGTCTATGCTCTAGTGAATGCTTTGGCTTCATTACAGGAGTTCATTAACAAAGTCATTTAGTGGGAATCCGCTAATTGTTTGCTACGTATTTGCTTCCCTCCCACTTGGTTTTTAATAGTGTTATTCATTACACTTTGTAAGTAATCATAGACTCTACACATAAAATTAATGAATTGACGTATTGCAGAACATATCAAAATTCAAAGGCATTATAATGAAAACAGAGATTTTAGGTAAGTCTTCAGTTAATAGTACTATAGATACAATGCTTTTTCTGTAGGAAGGTGTATTTTTAAGGTTTCATTTAATTTTTCTGTACAGTATGCTCTACCTGTTAATATTTAATGTGTATAGTATTTGTTAGTGTTGAGGAATTTAATTAAAAAAAAGAAAATACTGTTTAATTGAAGGATTTATGTCGTTGAAGATTTTGGAGATGGTATTTTTAATAGTAATTTTTAAAGCCGTCTATGAAGATGATAAAAATATCACTGCCATTAATTCTAAAACTACTTCTTTGTGAAGAGTGTGGGATTAATGTCATTTTCCCCCTCAAAATAGCAACTTATTAGAGGGCAGATTCCTACAAAACAGATGGCAGGGCAAGTGGGGAAAAAAGTGTCACGTAAGTGTGAGATTATTAGATCCTCACCTGTGTCTGATGTAATAATGCAATAATGGCCAAACATAGGCAAATCCCAAATTCCCATGTTTACTAATACAATGCAGAACATACAGCTGTACGTATACATTGAGTTTGTGGCTTCTGTCAGCTCATCAAACATAAAATACTGAAAATTACCCTAGAGTGCTCCCAATCTATTTAAAAACTTTTAAAAAACTTTCCTTGAAATATGTGGAATTGTACCTTACTAGAATTTGCTCATAAATATATATGTAAAAAAAAAAAAAAAAGAAATATGTTGGCACTATTTAATTTTCTTTGAGTTTATTGTCTGTTTGTGCTGGTAAACTTTACATTCCCCAGAACTCTGGAAATACAAATTTCAAAGAAGCGGGTCTTGGAGGACAGTGATACAAAGGGTCTGCAATTAGTGCCCCTCTCTTTGGAGGTACATGTTTGTGTGCAAACAGGTATTGAGGACAGCCAGGTTGTGCTGGTGTGTGGTGAAATAACTATTAGCTTGAGACTAAAAAGAGGGTTGTTGGGTTATATAACTTACGGTTTTAGTGTCTTATTTGTGTGCAGTATCAACGAGAAAACATTTCTTTTGGGATCAAAGCTTTAAAAACTTTTTGCCGAAGTATTTTTAGCGCATCTAAGATCCCCAAGGAACATTTTGAGGCTGGGATACAGATGCAGTTTGTTAGTGAAGACAAATTCTCCCCTTCCATGCAGATGCCAAATGCAAAGACGTTCCTGAGCTCATCCAGCATAAAGATTGCTCCACTTCACATTGCCCATACCCACTCCAAGAAAAGTATTTGTTTTATCTTTAGAGGCTGTGTACGGACCTTTATTCCCCGGAGCAGCAGTAGGGATGCAGGGAGCATGAATTCTCTTATTTACATTATCTCTTCTTGTACTAGGGACCTTTTCTTAAGTCTGGAAGTCCTCCAGGAACAGGGTATGGAGAGTGCAGTTGCAGAGAGCTGCACCACGGGTTTATTTGAATGTTGCTGCTTCCTGAAGCTAATGAAAGAGACTTCTTTTAAAACCTGTTGAAGTAACAGAACAAAAGAAAACAGAAACCCAAAGATAAACCATTGAAATGCTTTCCAGCCCTAATAATTTACTGAGGATTATATTTTCTGATTTCTTTAAAGTATGGTTTGTGTGCAAAGTGCATCTTTAATTTGTGAAGTAGCCTCAAAGTAGTAGCTGTGGCTAATGTAGAGTCCTCTGGAAGTTGTCCTGGCAACCATTGATTGCGAGCAAATAGAGACAAAACAATCAATTTATTTTCATCAGATAATTCCAGACAGATATTATATAAAATTAAAAAGCATTTTCTGGGCAGACTGTTACTAGAGTAAGACTTAGCATTTTGCTCCTTACCCTACCCATCAAAACAGTATTTTCAAGTTCTCTGGTTGCCCCTGGAGATAAATACGTTGTCCTTGCACTCCAAAGCACTGGCAGTAGCTAATAAATGCTTCGGAAACGTTCCTGGATATTAACATTCAGATTGTCTTGGTTCTAATGTGTTGAATTCATGCAAGTATAAATAATATGACGTGTTGTTATCAAAAGTAGCAGATGTTAAGCTAACGAACAGATTTCTGTGGTTGGAACAGGGCGAAGCAGAAAGCGAGACAAATGCCAGAATACAGAAGTTCATCCTCAAGTTGAAACAGAGCTGTGCCCTTGCGAGGTGTTTACCGCCCAGCCCCACGGAAATTGGTCCGACTGCATTATCGGAGGAGGTACATCTGAGCTGCAGTTGAGAACACAATCTCACAGAGGTGCCAAGGAATGTGGCGAGGGTGTACAACTGCGAGCCATTGCGTGTTACGATAAGACCGGCAGACTCGTGGAACCATCACGCTGTAGCAGTTCGGGTAAGGAGACTGAAAAAAGTGCACAACACATGTTAATCACCCTGATGCCGAGCACAGCCATCCACTCAGCGGTCCCTTTTGGAGTGTGTCATAGGTGTGTTTAATGGACTGACAGCATTGCTGTGAGTGTTGCACACTCTTCTTCTAATATCATCTTATCGATCTTCATGCTGAGGTTTACCTTAGTACAGGGGTCTACTGGCGTTTCTACAATAGAAATGAAGTAGAAAAGGGCTAAAGTTGGCTATGTCATCAGGATGCCAGGTGAATTTCTTTTATTTGTCTTAAAATTGAAAAAAAATATAAGCTTGGGAGAAGGAGAAGCTGTATTTTGGTCAGCATTTTGTTTGAAGATATTTCTTCCAGGGATCTTATTAATCTTTTGGGGATGTTATGAATGTTTACAAATATCTGAAGGGTGGGTGTCGAGTGGAAGGGGTCAGTCTCTTTTCAGTTGTGCCCTGTGATAGGACAAGAGGTAATGGTAGCAAGGTGAAACACGGGAAGTTCCACCTCAACATGAGGAAAAACTTCCTCACTGTGAGAGTGACAGCGCCTGGAACAGGCTGCCCAGAGGGGTTGTGCAGTCTCCTTCTCTGAAGACATTCAAAACCTGCCTGGATCTGTTCTTGTGTGACCTAATCTAGGTGATCCTGCTCTGGCAGGGGGGTTGGATTTGATGATCTCCAGAGGTCCCTTCCAACCCCTACCATTCTGTGATTCTTGCTTCAGCTTTTGCTCATTTATTTCTTTTCACTGAATTTGGAGGTTCATATGATTGCTTTCAATGAAGGAATTGGGAATTTTCTTGAGATAAGAATATTTAATTACAAAACCCCTGTGAGGTAAACCTGCTGTCGCTCATGCCAAGTACACAAGACTTCAGCAGCCAGTGATTTCCTCCTTGTATTTTTGTGCCCAGTCTCAAGCTCAAGGTGATACACAGCGTATATTCCAGTGTCTCTGCTTGCTGGGGCTCTGGGCTGTGGTTCTGTCCACTTATTTCACATATAATCAGGTAGCTGGAGTCACGCAGAAAGAGGGCAGAATTAGAAGCAGAGCAAGCAAGAAATGCTAATTCCATCTGGGTATTTTCTCCCAGTTTCCATGATTTGCAGTTCTTCACAGTCATTACACTAAATCAGTTCACAGACAAAAGCACTTATCTTAGGGGCAAATTCTGTACCCATGGTGCCCCTAAACCACTAATGCTCTCTGACGTACAGTCCAGAAGTTTAGGACACCACACAATGTGGTGTAGTAGGCTGGCAGACTGCTGCTGAGCTATATGATGGGAGCAGAAGAAATAGTATCTCAGGAGGAGGTTAAGTTCTGCAGTGGGAACCACTAATGTTCTTGGGTATATGAGGGAGAAGAGAAAGAACTGGGGCTGCTCTGTGGAGGGTCTTCAGGATGAGGATCAGCAGCCTGAGCTGCATGTAATAAAAGGAAAAAAAAATCCACCCTAATGAAGTGATTCAGTCCTGGAGTGAATTCGTCTCACAGCTGTTGATGTCTGTTCCAGCTGGCTGCACGGATTCATAAAGCAGCTTTCTGTGGTTTGTGTTTCAACAATGTGCTGTTGTACCAATTGATTATGCCTCTGTGGCCCATGAAGGAGGAATGCTATACCTTTCCCCCACAACATTACCTTTTCTTCTGTGAAAAGGGAATTGTTGGGTTTTGAAAGGTGGGTTTGCCTGTTCCATGACTTGCTCTTTGAAAAACAGGGGTTTTATCACTGTTAAAAAGAAGAGGCTGTCTATGCGTGGGGCTTTTCCGAATAGCCTTGAAGCCTGTTTTCTGTCAGTGATATTTATGTGACATTTGTAATGGTCTGGCTTCTCTTAGGGAGGCAGTAGGGAGTGGTAGCTCAAGGGCATTATTGTTGGCTTTCTTGTCTTCAGCCTTTAATCTGAGCAGAAATGATTGCAACATGGCCCTGGCACAGGAGCCATGTCAGAGGCCAGAGGAGTGGTCAGTAATGCACCCCAAGAGCCCTATCTTATGCCCTTCCCCCTGCACTCTATTTACAGAGTGCTCTGAAGACCTTTGGGTTTGGAAGTGGAATGTTAAGCGGAATCCACTTTCTGGATGTCCCGTAATTGTTCCCCTAAGGTTGAACTATTACTGTTCAGCCAGACCCCTATTTAATACCTAGGATCTGTAAGTCCCCAATTGGTACCCAGTATTGAACACCTTCTGTTCCCTGCAAGGAGAGTGGGAATGCAGCATTGCCTCAGACTCCAGAGGACATGGATATTTCAGTGACAATGAATACAGAGTGCCAAGAAGTAGGCAGAAAGTTCCACAGGCTTCACTTCCATCACTTGGAACTTGCCTTCCAACCACAGTGAAGATAAGTTTATTGGGTTTGTGTGGACAGGTTCTGGTAGCAGGAGGGCTACAGGGTTGGCTTCTGTGAGAAGCTAGAAGCTTCTCCCTTTGGCTCTGATAGAACCAATGCCAGCCAGCTTCAAGATGGACCCACTACTGGCTACAACTGAGCCCATCAGTGATGGTGGTAGTGCCTCTGGGATAACATATTTAAGAAGGTGGAAAAAAAACTCCAACAACAACCTACTCAACTTCAGCCACTGAGAGAAACAACTCTGCAGACACCAAAGTCAGTGAAGAAGGAGCGGGCAAGAGGTGCTCCAGGTCCAGAGCAAAGATTTCTCTGCAGCCTGTAGTGAAGACTGTGGTGAGGCAGGCTTACCCCTGCAGCCCATGGGGGTTAATAGTGGAGCACATACCCAGCTGCAACCTGTGGAGGACCCCATGCCAGAGCAGGTAGATGGCCAAAGGAGGCTGTGACTCCATGGGAATCCTGTGCTGGACCATGATCTTGGAAGGACCTCTGGACCTGTGGAGAGAGGAACACACACTGGAGCAGGTTTTCTGGCAGGACTTGTGACCCTGCGGAAGGGACTCACACTGCAGCAGTTTGTGGAGGACAATAGGTCATCTGAAGTACATTGCAGATGTTTGTAGAGATCTGTCTCCTATGGGAGGGACGCCACACTGAAGCAGGGTAAGAGTGTGATGAGTCCTTCTCCAGAAGAGGAAGGAGCAGCAGAGACAATGTGTGATGAGATGACTGCAACCCCCATTCCCTGTCCTCCTATGCCACTGAGCAGGGAGGAGATAAGAGAAGTTGGGAGTAAAGCTGAGCCTGGAAAGAAGGGAGGGGTAGCATAAGGTTTTTAAGATTTTATTTTATTTCTCATTATCCTACCCAAGTCAAGTCTGTTTTGCCCATGATGGTAACTGGTGAGAGATCTCTCCCTGTCATTATCTTGATCCATGAGCCTTTCCTTATATTTTCTCTCCCCTGTCCAACTGAGGAGGGGAGTGACAGAGTGCCTTTGGTGGGCACCTGGCATCCAGCCAGGGTCAACCCACCAATCAGCCTGATATTTATGGTATCTAGAGCTGGGAGCTTTCAAAATGCATTTCTGAACACATTATTGAATTAGTGATAGAAACAAATCATTATCCAATTAATAATTAGCAGAATGTTATTCAGCCATAATAGAGAAGAGCAAATTACAGAAGCATGCAGAATTGCTACACCCTGGGAAATCAGTCATGACAGGGTTTTTTTAAGTAGCAAAGTTTGTATTGTTCACAATTAATATCAGGTGACCTTTTAACGTTTGCTAGCTGACCATATTTATGACTAATTAAGCCATTGCTTTGTATATGGAATGTCAATCATTGTGACATCTAGGCATTGTTCTCTCTTTAGGAGATGTGGGGATAAGTGTGTTCCTCATTTATTTCTTTCAGGTCTTCTGACTTTTCTTTGTTTCCTGCTCCTTTCCTTTTGCAGGACAGTGCTTTTCCTTCCTTTCCCTTGAACCAGGACAGAAGTGAGAATTTTTAAGACTTAGACCTCTGTTCTTTGCTGGGTCCTTTTGAAGAACTTTTACAAAATGTAGAAAGACAGATGTAAGGATGCAGACTTTGCCTTCGAAGTCGATTAAAGTTTGTCCCAGAATTGATAATGCCATGAATGCAAGGTAAAGGACAGTAAGAATGGTATAGAATAGGTCAGTTTGAAGCTTTTCTGCAGAGCAAAGTCTAGGCTCTTGCCTTCTCACGGCAAAGATTTTCACTTTCCCTGAGTGAAACCTGGCTGTTGAATTTACCACTTCGGTAGGGTTTAGTTCACTCATGTCAATGTGACTTACTATGTGAAATGTTTTATAGTTACCAAGTGAATGTACTGTGAGTTTGAGTCTAATGTAGAAATTAATCACTGCTCAGAGGGGTTCAGGGTCTGGGGCCCTGATCTTACAGTTTCATGAGCAATTCTGCATTTGCAACCTGGGCTGGAAAAAAACAAACCAAAAAAACATTGAAGTCTGTTCATCTGTGTTTGTCAGTAGTCTAGACTCCAACTCTCCTAAGCCTAATATCTGCAAACATGTGAAACCTTTAAGTCTACCTTCTCAACAGGAAATGGATTTTTCTCCCCATTGGTCCAAGGTCCAAAACCATTCCACCCCTGCCTTAATGTAAAAGCACTACTCACTTGCCTGGTGTCTACAGCTTCTTCTGTCAGGACCTGAGACCTGGACTGGAAGGGTCTCTGCCCTGACCCAGCACAGCTGGGCACAGCTTGTGTGAATACTTTGGGTCAGCTGTAGTGGGTACACAGGTCACACCTTGACTGCTTTTCCTGTCCTCGCTGCAATTTACTCTTGGGTTAGGTCATGATCATTATTAGATGTGACAAGCTTCAAAATACAAATCCCAGACTTTTCTGAACTTTATTCCTTTCTATAACAAACCTTTTCTTCATGTCCAGAAAAAAAAAAATCAAAACACTGTGGCTTTTTTTTTTCATTACTATCTTTCTTAATTAGTCTGCTGCATTTTTTCGGTGGTGTTGTCATTTTCCTTGATAGCACATTCAATAAAGTGAAGAAGTGAGTGACCTGCAGTTCCTCAATGGAACTAATTATTTTTTCCTGGATTTGGTTTGTTATTCTTTTCCTTACTTTATTTTGGAAATGCACTTACAAAATTATGGATAGAGGTAACTCTTAACTACATTACTAAAATGTAATTGGTAATTTGCCTCAATTTGTTCTCCCATTAGAAGACTGGCATATATTGCATTCGGCTGACTGCTAGTCCAGAGGGTCTCCATTCCCTGGCTGCTGTTTGGAGCATCCTCTTTGGAAATGAAATTGTCCTCTTATTTGCAGTTCATCCACTTCTCAGCCTGTCATCTGAGTTTCTCATACTATTTTTGAATTTCCACCTCCTTTGGTTTGAATTATTTTGTGTAGTTCCTGTGCCTCTCTTTTTTGTGTGCTGTGCCAACAGGTTGGGTTTGGGTTTTTTTTAATCTTAGAGGAACACAGGGTGCCTCATCTGTTCCAAATCAAAGGCTAGAGATTTCTGTGCTCTTGCTGCTTTTGATCCAACCAGCAATTTTTTATGGAAAGTGGGAATTTATGAAGAACACTTACGCTATTCAAATTCTGCCGTGCTTGCGACAACAGGAACCTGGAAAAAAAGACACAACAGACAAATAGATCCTGGCTTTAAATCACAGAGTGGTTAGCTTCAACCTACAGTCACCTTAAAGTGCTTTAATTATCTCTAAATTTATGAAGGGCACAGCAGGGATGTTCATATACCTCCTTACTCTCAACAGTGCAGTGTTTTGTGGTATGTGATTTATTTGCGGGTGGACAAATCAAAAAGGACTGGGGTTGCTGTGAGGGTTCCCCAGCATCTGCTGATGCAGGGGTGTCACTCACTTCCTCCTCCCAGTCGACGCAACCCAACTACTGAGAATGCTGCTGGCAAGGTCACTCCTTGCAAATGTCAGCTTTAATCCCAAACGGATGGGATTAGCAAACAGATGCACCAGGAGAAGTTAACATTTTTGATGATGTGAAAACTCAGTAGATTTTGTGATTGCTGAAGAGATGTTCCCTGCTCCAAGGCACATCAGGGCAATGTGTGCCAGCAGTGAGAGTGCTGCTTCTGTCCTGGTCAGCTGTGTCCCCCCACTGTTGAGAGATTTCGGACAGTATGCAAAGGTCATGGATCAGGAATTTCAACTCCTACTGCTAAAAACTAGGAAGTTTGATTTTCTAAAAGGTCAGCCCAGAGCAGTGCTGTATTTCTACCAGGGGTGTTCCTCTGGGATTTACCCTTCTTACATGAAAATCCTGGCCACCAGCTTGATAGACATTTCATGACCTACCTGAGATTTAACACAAGGACCTGCTCTGAAACCCTGCAGTGTGTGAATCCCTGCACTGTCATTTTAGGAGAAAATGAGCTATTTTCAGCCAGCTTTTAATCACTAGATTTTAATAATCATTCTGCAAAATTATACTCGTGCAGCTCAAAAAATACAAGCAGAGATTAATAGGTTAAAGAAACGAGCCAAGTCTGTCCTGGACTGGTAGCAAACTTGCCATTCTTAAAAAGTAGCAGTTTTTAAAAAAAAAATGTTGGAGAAGCTATACTGAATAAATGCCTGTTTATGTCTGTCTGTTCTGTGGCAGACATTTCTGCCTTATCTCCTAAATTTTATTTTGAAGAATGAAACTGTTGCAGAAATCCCTGATTTTGTTTTGAAAATCTTCAGAAATAGAAACTTCTCTAAACAGCAGTTTCACCTGTGTTTTAAAATATTGCTAAGTATTTCACTTGATTCTAAATGAAATTTTATATTGAATTTTAATATTTTTAGCACAAACTGTTAATTCCAGAATCCAGCTAGCTTTAGTTTTAAGTGGCTTCTGTACTTCCATAAACAACATCCTACAAATATCTTATGATTCTCGTCAGCCTCAATTTTTTTACAAGGAAAATGGGCAGCCCTGCATAGGCTGTCCTCTTCCCAGCTCCAGGCATGCTTGACAGCCACAAGATGACACCTCCTCTGTAAAATGTGAGAGTAATAGGTGGTCTTGGCACCATCTATTAATGTTAACATGTAGACCCTGTGTTCAGACTACCCTACCCTTGCTTTTGGCATTTGGGTTTAATTAAATATTACAATGCTCCCGTTTCCCTCTGTGGTTTCCCTTGTGTGTGTCTGCAGTATATATCTCCGTGGCCTTTTTATTACAGAAATATGATTGTATTACTTACCAGGACAAAGGTTTTCAAAGACTCCTCGAGGAAAAGTTTCAGCTAAAAAAATTCACCTTATTTTCTGCACATCCCCTGGCATGTGGGAATTAAGGCTTGGTTTGAATCACAGGTGGCAGAAAGGTTTTACTAGCTGCAGACGGGGCTGTCCCACTCTCTTATCCCCACTTCAGAACTCTTCAAAGCTCCTGTCACCTTGTACTGGTTTTCTGCTATCTCAAAGCTAAATAGTTTCTAAATTTAGCCATGATATCCTGGCTGGGTTCTCCTCTGGACCTCTCTCCGACATTTCTACATATCTCCTTGGGTGTGCAGTGACACTCTTAATTACAGCTGTGGCTGCCAGGGGAGTTCTAAGCACGGAAACAGAGCCCATAAAGGACTTGCCCTCCATTTCTTGTTCAACTACAGGATTTTTACATATTGCTCTCATAAGAGTACTCAAGGAACCTTGATTTATTCCCTATCTTTTCCTTTAATTTTTTCCAAAATCTATTCACCGTAAGGAAATTTGGCCTTGGTTCTTACTTCCTGGATGTTAAAAGACTTATTAAATGAAACTGGATCATAAGACAACAGTTCAGACATTGCTGTTCTTTATGTTTTTCTGGCAACAGAATCAAAGGTGTAAACAGCCATCAGAAAAGTTATTTCTGAATGGGTCAAACTGGCTATCAAAGAAGCTTATTTAAAGCAAGGTAGGACTTCCCCTAAGGCATTAGTGCATAGAAATGCACATTCTTCTAGATCTTTATCTTCTTAGAGAAAGCAAGCATACATTTATGAGGAAATATTTACAGGATTAGCTATTTGAGCAGCATCCCCTCTAGTCCTTGGCTCTAAATATAAATCTTCATAGCGTGTCTTTTTGCCCAGTTTTCTTTTATGCTTTTTGCTGCATTCCATAAAGTGACCCTTTTGAAGAGGTGGCAGTACCAGACTACGTGAAGGAATGATTTTTTACTAACCTCAAAGAGGCTTCCTTGTGTTTGACGATCACCGTCAGCCTCCACTTGCCAGACCACCTCTGCCCACCCTTGCTCATGTCTGTACCTTTTGTTTCTATTATTAGGCTCGTTTTTTCTCTGTTTTTGACAGGTTGATTAAAGTTCTTCCATGGGAGCTGGGAACGTTTTTAGTGTAGAAATAGTAACTCAGTGTAGAAATAGTCTATCAGAGCTTTAGTAGAGCTTTGATAGCAAGTTAATGCACTGGGCAATCTGCTGCCCTGATTTTTGCAGTAGACTACAGTAAGAGGATCTCTTTGAAATGTGGCTCATCTCTTCGGCCTTAATAATGCATTTGTCACAAATACACATTTTATGAATGAAGGCTCTAATAAAATGTTCCCATAAAAGATAGACTTAGAATTCACGTGTTGCCCTCCCTATGTGTCATTCCATTTAATATGTTATATTGGAAGTATGAAGAAATACCATTTCAGCCTAAGCCTTTCATGAAGTATGTCCTCTAGTGTTGAGACCTCTACACTTCTGCTTGTGGAGGACTTCATGATCCCTTTAAGATCTGTAGCTGTGCTGGGAATTGACATGTACTGTTTGATGGTAGTTCACAGGATTCCTCTCATGTCTTATGTGGGGTTTTTTCAATGTTTTTTAACTTGGTTGACTTCTATACAGCACTGATGAGCAGGACTCTCAGGCAAACAAACGGATAACAAATCATTTTCAAGTGGAAACTCATGGTTTCATTTCTTTACCGCTTTACTGCTGGTGGGGGGCCTTGTGGCAGCTGGACATAGGTGTTTTAGTGGATTTCAGTGAGAGTTAAAAGGTTTCACATCTGGCATATTCTGAAGATTTTCAGAAGCAACAGCATGTATTTCTGCTTGTATGGAATGAATCCTACAGAAATAAGAATTCCAGTTCTTGCACACAGACCAGTGTTTGAATAAAATGAGCTGACTGCCTGAGTAGCAATGAGTTTGCTGGAGCACTGCATACAGAGATAGAGTTAGCATGACGGGAGGAGATGGGCACATGGTGGATGTCTTTCAAGGTGCCTGATGAAGTCTCCTTGGTCCAAGAGTTGGAGACCAACTCAGAAACAGCAACAGCTGAATTTAGAAGATTTGAG
Organism: Ceryle rudis; assembly: GCA_033439905.1. Taxonomy (NCBI): domain Eukaryota; kingdom Metazoa; phylum Chordata; class Aves; order Coraciiformes; family Cerylidae; genus Ceryle; species Ceryle rudis. The sequence goes on from JAAGNO010017906.1 coordinate 13,178, forward strand.
GAAATTAGCTTGAATTAGGAAACGTAGATAAAATTAAACTTCATGTTGGACTGCTCTAAGGATTATCATAATGATATTGCTGAGTAACTGAGAATTTATCCTCCTTAAGTCTATTCCTAGGTCTGTGATATACTTTGAAATCTCTCTGTCCTCCAAGGTTTGCAAATGAGGATGGTGTAAATTAAATTACTGAGAGCCTGGTTTGCAAAAATTGTGATATCCCTCACTACAGACAGAGATTCCGTCTGTGAAATCTTGGATCTCATTTGTGTTTGGTAACATGAAGGTGTGACCGTTAAAAGCTGTATTATTTAACAAGACTGCACTGCTTTCTGCTTCTGTCTGAATTCATTGAAGTCCTCCAGCAGAGGAGATTGAACTACACAACCAGAGTGCTCAAAGTCATGCTGCAAAATTGAAACAAAAGTCCATCAGACATTCAGTACATCAGTACTCTGTGCTGGCACCTGCTATCGTCACAAAAATGTCCTATTTCCATCTCAAGGTTTTCCATCATCTAAATGAGTTGTGCTGCTCTCCCTGTGCCTAAGCGGTGGAAAAACAGGACTATTCTCTTTCTTAAAATCCTGTTTCCATCTGATGTTTTTTGTAGTACAGCTTTATTTAAGGTCAGATGTCTTTGTATCCCTGCCTCTCTAGCAATGTGACCTCTGATTGCAGAAGTTAAACTCCTTTTCCAAGCAGACGGGACCTCACAGCAGCTACATGGTGTTCGGAAAAGTGCTCACAGCTCTTCCTAATGCTGGTAATGGTTAGTGGCATCTTTAAAACAGCACCAGGATAATTAAAGTGTGTAGTTAGGTTTCTCATTTAGTGTCGATGGGACGAGAAGGAATTGAAGCAGCATATTGATTTAACTGTATTGATCTGAGAGGTCACTGTGTCACTCACGTCCCGTGACGACAGGGAGAGAGGCTGCAGAGGTTGCTGTGGCCTCAGAAGCCTCTCTCCCTGCATTTTCATTGCCTGTGTGACCTGCTCTTGAACAGAGGCCCTTACACTTGGTAGTACCTTTCAAGTTTGTAAATTAAAATGCTAAGAAGATACATGTAACGATTTTAATTTTTTTTTATGTTGTTATGAGCCTTCTTGATAATATTAATTGCACATGGATATAGTTGCTTGTGTTCCTTTCTTTGCAGAGTCACCTGGTGGTTTCTTTTGTCTGAAAAAGGAGCAGCTAAATATCAGGCTACAAGGAAATACATCAAGTGTTTCCCATTCTGTAAAATGGAAACCGTCTCGTTGTCTGAGGGAAGTTGTCTAAATGAGGCTTGTCTGTGTCTTGGGGTCGCAGCTTGGCAGCTGAAATGAGGTGGCATATTGTGTTGACAGTGCCTAACGTTGTGTCTTTAGAAACTGGCAGAAAGATGCTCTCTGCGGAGGGCCCCAAACTCTGAAATTGAGTTTCATAGTGTGCTCCAGCAGAGCCTGAAACCATTGACCTTCAGGCTGTATGTGATTTACTGATGGGGGCAGATATTTTTGGTGACATTTGGCAGCAGCTTTCTCTCAGTGATGGACCCTTGGCTCTGGAAGATGCTTCCCGCCTGGTTCAAATTGCCCAAGTCTATATTGATCTTCAGAGCACTCTGCAATGTACATCTATTTTCGGAGCTACTGTGGAATTGGGCCTCTGAGAGAAGTCAGATGTAGGAGAAAGAGGGGAATTTGACAGTCTGTGGACAATTTAATTTTGTCTTCATGATGTATTGTGGAAGTGTGTTCAGCCTTTAAAAAAGCCTTATTTTATTATATAAATCTCACGATAAAAAATAAACCCAATCTCATGTTTGTATTAAAAATATGCTTTTACTATAAATTGAGCAGCCTGAAGAATTCATAATAAAGTACAGTGGGAGGAGTTTCTGTCCTGATATACAGAAGATGAGGACACTGATAAAGAAAAAAAAAGCTACTCAGTTTCGTTTGGACAAAGCAGATCATTTCCCAGTGGCAGGATGATGAGCAAAGTGTATAGAAAAACACAGCTGATCTACTACCTTAACTGCCATTGATCCCAGTGGATGATTTTCTGTATTTGAGTAAGGTCTTTCTTATGATGTCAGGGCTCCCAAGCAGCCAAGCCCAGCCCTTCACTGCAAGGGAGCAGCCCCAGGAGAAAGGGGAACTGTTTCCTCAGCTGCTTTTGGAGCCCAGATTTGTGCAGTGGATTTCTGCCTGTCTGCATTGAAAGTTCCCTGAGAGATGAAGGTACACGGTGAAGTTCTATTTGTTTGCGCTATTTATTTGCACTCAGAAGGCAGCAGACGAGTCTCTCTTCTCCAGCAGAATTGTTCTGCAATCCGTTACGAGGAATGTGCTAATTAATGGAGATTTCCTTATTTGGTTAAAAGATTAAATATATCAACTGTTACGGTTTGTATGTAACTTAAAGCATAAGCTTGCAGATTCTTGAAGGAAGAAAACTGTAATACAAAATCAAAAGAAATTAGGAATCATAATGCAAAGTCAGCATCAACACAACGGCCTCATCAGGATTTGTAGAGACTGTGAAATTGAGCAGTAAAACCAACTGTTGGATGAATTTCAATAACAGTAATGTTGAGTTAAACTTACCAGCACTTTCTGCAAGTCCTCTCTGGTCTATTTAGAATCTATAATCAGTCTGCTACAAGATAACGAGAACATGTGCCTCTTTGTTGAGAAGAGCAAGTGGGAATAAATTATCTAAGGGTCCATTATTTGAGCTTTGTAAAATATTTGACTTGAAAGTTATTTTTTTGCTGGCTTTTTTGGTTGTACATTTACTGAAAGTATTCATTAGATTATCTGTTAAATTTCCCAGCTAGCAAACTAATAATGCGTAAAAATCTCTCAAGTCCTTGAGCATAAAAAAAAAAGCCAAACATTTAAATATTTGTTCCATGACAATATTACATCCTTTTCAGATACAAGTGAAGTTTTTAGCAACTTTAAGACTCACAGACTTATTCTGCTTAACTTCCTTTGCTTACTGATGTTCTCCTCTGGACCAGGATTGAAATGTTTGGACCTGGATTGCATAGGACAAGCAGCTCCCCTTGTAGCTCACAAGCTTCTGGAGCCTCTCTTACCTGCAGTCTATGCTCAATGCTGTTTTAACCTGAGTTAAAACTTAAGGTTTACTTTGTAGGAGATCCCAGAGCTGAGAAGCTGTGGTCCACCAGGTCTCCCTTACAAAGTCTTTAGCTATTAGACTTGCAGCACTGTATAGCTTTACTGGTGTTATTCTACATATTCCACAGTCAGTAACCAAATGAATGTAAATATTAATTGCAAACTGATTTTTTTTTCCTCTACATTTGGTCTGTATAATTAGAAACGTTTCTTCTGTGCCACTGTCCACTCTGCCTTGTTTGTTAAAGGGTGATCTTTTTTTATCCTGTAGACTCCAAGTGTTATTACCAGTGGCAGTTGCAGTGGTGCACAGAATTGTCCCTCTCATAGTAACGACCTTGAGTTTTATGAAGCACCTCAAGGTTTACTAACAAGGGTAGAACCACTAGAAGTTTGTTAATTGAAATGATGAAATATGTTAGAGAGGATACAGATGAGTTTAAAGCCAATTCAATTAGGAGTGCATCTGTTTCCAAAGCTGCCGGAGAAATGTTGTTTATTTTTGAATCACTTTTAAGTCAGGCTCTTGGAATCCTGTTGGCACTGTTGTTTAACGCTGTGTGCAGACCTTACACCCACAACAAATTTATCATTTGGAAGTACAACAATCGGGTGAGTGGATGCCAGTGTCTTATGTTAGCTTGTAAACCTACTGATTGCCTGCTTCTCCCACCACAATCTGTTTGCAAATATAGAGGGGGACACGGAAGGACATTGCAGAACCTCGCTGGCTGTGCCTGGTGTGATATGTACAGTGTCTTGTGTAGGAGGGAAAGAAATTGTGCTCCTGTGGAACTCCCCCGCAGTGCTGCCCACAGCCTCTTCGTGCGTCTGCACCACTGACACCTGCCAGCCCACCTTCCAGCTCCCTCCCACTGCACTGGCTTTTTTGGGTTTCACAGCAAAAATGAGACAGTTGTTGCACCATGTATTTGAGCCTTAACCTCCAACATCCACCAGTCCATCATCCTCACTTTATTCATCTACCTGCCATTGCTTTGTCTCTTGGGCTGCACAGAAGAAATGAGACAAGCAGTGGTTGCTACATGATGTGTTGGAGCCTTCCCAGTACATCCTGGGGAATGTGTGGGTGCTTTGTTTATTATAGACACTTTAGGGAAGAGAATTCATCTGTGGCTTGTAGAGCAACATGCACATTGTTCCTAATGAATAAATAATAGTCAAATAAGCTGCGCAGCCTAGGTAAATGCATTTGTTCATCCCATTATGTTGGCAGTGTCTCTAGTAAAACAATAGCACTTGAACATGGAAAAGGCTTATTGGATCATCCAGCTCCGATTTTCCTGCCAATTCAGGACTATTCCCAGTAGTATGTTTCAAAGCAACTACTTAAATATCCTGTGCACTGGTGTTTCTGTCGGTACCTCCTGTGACATCTGTGTGTGCAGCTCTAGCTCTGTGGTGTTCACAAACTTGCTGTTGGTTCAGGTAGGACAGAGGCTCTCATCTGTTGTTTCTAAATTTAATGACCTTTATTTTAATGGTATTTGAGATTTTAAGGAATAATTTAAAGAAGAGGTTCAAGGAAGCTTCAAGAAATAGTACAAGAATGCATGGAAAGCAGGCTGAGCAGAGCTGGGGAGAAGAGGACATCTTTTTCTATAGAAGGTCTTGGAAACTCAATCACTTTTTGGTACCAGCTTCTGCAGAGGAGAGATAAGGGGGGAATGTGATGGATGAGTGAGATGTTTAAGGATGACAGTGACAAAACCAGCTGCATAAACTCAACCTTGAGTTAGTCTTCCCGAGTTAAGTGACAATAACTCAGAAGTGTGTTTATGCTGTTTCGTTTATTCATATTCTGTTGCAGTAAGAAGGATTTCTCTGGATAATAGTCTGAATGTAGAATTCTTTATTAAAAGGTTGATTTAAAAGCATATCTCCTTTATTACTCTTTTTTTGGTTTTGTTTTTTTTTATTATACACCATGCCAATGGTATAGGTTTTCCAGGAATGCCAATACTAGGATTATGGTGGTATCCAAACTGAATTCTTTTCAGCCCCTGACAATGGCAAGCCATTGCTTGGTGCCTACAGAGAAAAACAAGTTTCCCGTTCTCGTAGGGAACGGATAAGCTGACTACAACATTATTTAGTAGTTTCTCATAAAAAGATAGCCATAAAGGCATTCTCTATCTGAGCAGAGAGGTTACACCACATAAAGATTTTTGGAGGAAAATTTCTGTTGAATGAAATCTTTGATCCATGGGTATCTTAGTGTAGGATTAACCTCAAGTGATTGATAGATGAAATAATGGCAACATGTGAGAAGAACTTGAAAGAAAGCTATGTTCCCATTTTGATTTTGCAGCATTGTTCAATATGGAGAATTGGCTTCCTCTGGGCAGTATGGTAATTTAATGCTCTATTAGCTGGCCATTATTTGTTTATACTTAATGTAATTTAGAAATATGGGTGAGGAAACTCAGAAGTTAATGAGCTGCCCTCTTAGCGACAGGATGTCTTTAGAAATTCTGTGATTCACTGAGGGATCCCTACAGCACTTCCTGGAGGTGGAATACAATAGGTTTCTTTAGTTTTGTTTATTATAACCTTCCCTTCCTCTTCCTTCTTTTTTTTTTTTTTTTTTAAT
>JAAGNO010017906.1:23986-40108 GCA_033439905.1 Ceryle rudis
TATTTTTAATTATATATTTTTAATTACTGCTTCTGATCTTGGGTCTTGTTATTGCTTAATTAATTAGATTGGAGAACCCTCTATTTTCCAGTGTCATAATTAAAGCCCTCAGTCAGTTTGTATCTTTTTCTCATAAAGCAAAACAATCTTTTCACCCTCTTCTTATGAAGGGTGTTTTCTAGGCTTCTTAGCAGACCCCTTTTTTTCTTTTCTTTTTTTTTTTTTTTTTTTTTTTTTTTTAATATCTTTCAGATATATGGCATAAATGTAACTACAGAGAGGATTATTTGAAACACTCCTCCAGCAATTCTCTCTCAACCATTTCCCACCATGTCCAGGGCCCTGCCAACACAGATATTTTAGCAAAGCTACTGCTTTGGAGAGGGGCAATTTGCATGATCAAGACAATGTATCTGATGAATGCAAGTAATTATTTGAGTCATCTAACCTGTTCCGTAAAAGACTGTCCTTTGAGAATAAGTTCAGTCAGTGTAGTGCAGGTTGCTCGTCTATTTGGGACTGAATTTTTTAGCAGATCAATTTTATTCAGAGATAATGACACATTCTGTTACTGCATGATATTCTGTGGGGCTTCTGCTCTTAATTGCACAGAGATTTGCCTTTTAAGGGATATGTTTTAGCCATCCCTTCAGAGGTATTCTTTCCGCCCCACCCAGTAGCCTCTCGAGCATTCCACTCCTTTTGCAGTAGATGGTGAGAAGTAAACTCAAGAGTTAAGAGAATTAATTCAATTTTTATATATTCCTCTTCAGTATAGTCAATATATTAGGTTGAGACCTTCCAGGTTTTTATTCCAGTTTTTGTTATTTTCTAACAGAAGTGACAAACAGTTTGTGCGGACTGTATGCACTTGTTATTCTGATATAATCACTTGATTTGATACAGTCACTTCAGCCTTAAACTTCCTCTCTGGTGTTTCCCTGTGAACTTAAAAGATGAATTACAATATTTGGGGGAAGAGATGACAGTGTTTTAATGCAGATCCATGTAATATGTTGAATTACTTTCGTCTTGTACCTCTAAGTGTTTGAAAATTGTTCCAAGATTTGCCTAACTACATTTTCCTCCATCTCTTAAAGAAAATGAGTATTGCATGTAGAAGCTGTGCAGCTCTTATCTGAGGATATGATTGCTTCTGAACAGCCGATTGGATTATGGGGTCAGCTGGCAGATGTTCTTAGCTGTGCAATGCATGTTAAAAGAGGTGTAGCATTTACATTTTTCTATTTCTGCTCTTATTTAAATGCACTTACACAGCATGCAGTTGCTAAGCTATTTAATATGTAGTTATACATGATGAAAGGTTAAATATGAGTTATGGGGGGTTTATTGCTTGAATATTCTTTTATAGGTTTTTAGGATTACTACAAGAAAATGCATCTTATTTTAAAGACTCATGAATTCCAAGGATTATCTTTTTATTGATTGCTCTAATATATATTCTTGTCAAGATTTTCCCTCCTTCTTCCACCCCCTCTCTCTCTCTCACCCAGTCCTGCTAAAGGACAAATATCACAGCAAGTAGTTTGTTCCCTTTATATATACTGTATATATTGAAGCAAACATTTTTACAGAATTGGGAGCATTTGTAAAGGCAAGCATAGCAGGAAAAAAATGTAATATATTTGAAATTTAAACTTACTGCTTTCTTTAAAATGAATATTTTATTCTTAATGACATTTTCCAATGTTCACTGTAGAATATGAGAAATACAGACACTTTGCACATTACAATTGCAAGTACTTTTCCTGAAATTGCATACAGAAGTTTAACAAAAATGAAAAGGAGGGCAGTGGTGCATTTACAGATCAGATCTCTCAGAAGCAGGTGTGAAGATGTATGAATTTCTGGTAACGTTCTCATAGAAAATGACTGGTTTAGTCCTACTTGCACTTCAGAAAAAAACAATATTTTTTGATCAGCAAAAATTGTGTCCAATTTCTGTTGAAAAGTGAAAATCTTACAAAATTATAGGCCTTAAAGGCTCACCATTACAATGTACAAGAGTGGATGGGCTTAGAGACAGCTTAACTTTAGAAGTCACTATCTCTTGCAAGGCAAAGCTGAGCTTGGGCTACAGGTGGAGAAGGGTTTTGCGTATGTGATATTTCCCTTTTTCTAATCTGTAATGTTAGGAAAAGTCTATTCAGGAAAGGCCTTTTGTTAAGATCTTTCCAGGGCTTTTCGCACTTCAATTCCTCAAAAACCCCACAAAGAAAACCAGCTCAGTAGTATGCAGGCTAAAGTTTGATTTCCTCACATTCAGTAGCTGGTTTTGTAGGCATATTTTGGCAAGGTAAGTTTCTGTGATCCAAAAATGCCCTTAGGAGCTCTGCCTAAGGAAGAGCAATGTAGCATCACCTATCACTGAGCACTGTAATGAAACATGGTCCACTTTTTTTTTTAGGTAGGTAATTTCTGTCAGGGCATTAATTTTGTATACCATAAGTTTCTGAATAAGCAGTGTATAACAGAACTCTGTTTCTCCTGTTTTCCTTCCTTCAAGTTATATTCCTGTCCTTACTTGCTGATGTAAAATATTTCCAAGCTATTTCATTTATCTTTGTCCCCTATCTCATCGTGAATTAATAAATAGTATTCTCTTAATTTTGACTCTGCCTGACTATAAAAGATTTTCTTCTTTTTTTTTTTTTTTTGGTGTAATATTCAGTTGTACTCTTCCTTTGCATAAATATATCACTTTTACATACATTTGTGTATATACATCTGTATGTGCGTGTGGATGAAGCATTTCCAAAACTGTTAGGCTCCTGTGTTAGAAGTTAAGTTTGAACACAAAGTCTTTCATTGCTATCCCTGAATTAGCTCACACGTAGTCCCTGGATGGCAAGTTGTGTGGTGACTGAAGACATGGACCATGTGTCTGACCCTTACCTTTCATCATCAGAAGTTGGTCTTCAAGAATATCATTTAAAATGTTGTAGCTATAAATAGCTCCTGCTTAATTTGCTTCTTTTATAATACAGATTTTTAATTGTCAGAAAAGTCACTGAACTTTCTCGATGCACTCATGAAATCTCTTCCTCTCTCAGATTTCAGCTACCAGAAGTTTATTTCTGAGCCCAGTCCTGTGCTGCTGTTATCAGTAGCATGGGCTTTGTGAGATCCTTTTCAGGACACAGCTGATCTATATTTTCCTCTGTCTCTCTCTATCAACACTCATTTGCTTCATCTGCAACTTAACTTCTGGAAACAGAAATCCTATCTTCAATCTTATTTTTACCTTCAAAAGGTCTGATTTCCTCCCACTCAACCTTAAAGGAAGGAATTACAGCATAGAAAACATTTGTCCTCTGATTCTAGGGTGGTTTTACAGTATCATAAACATGACAAGGTTTTTTTGCCTGCTGCACTAATGTGGGAGAATTTTGTGTCAAAAAATAACAAGAAACCTCCTGGTTTCCTTACACTTTTCTTACCGTGACTGGAAGTTTTGATGCTAAACAGTAATTCAGTTGATTAAATTAGCAAAACTAGCAAGCCAAATCTGAACAGCCTGAGCACTATCTCATCTTCCTGAAGCGAGTGTCTGGAGTGTCCACCGTGTGAATGGGTACAGCTTCCCTTTCTAAGGAAAATACAGCTATTAACCGTGTTGTCCTTCAGGATGATTACCCTATGGCATCTACTCTAATTCTCAGCATATATTAATTTTGTATTCAGCTTTAATAGTTATCCACCCTTGATTTTCATTTCATTTGCAGGTTTTCTGTTGAATAAAGGGTGGTAAAAATGTGTTTCACAATTGCCACTCATGGGAAGCTCTAGCCATGGAAAAACGGAGCAGTTTAACAATTTCCTCAAAAGTATTTTTCACTTGGTTTTGGTGGGGTTTTTTGTTTTCATTTTTGTTTTCGTTTTTGTTTTCTAGAGCTCCTTTAAACTTCTCTTTAATAATAATGCATCTTGATTCCTGGTGTAATGCTGTTTTCTCTGATCGTGAGAGTACATTTGCACTTCGTGGAATTAAACACCTTAAAGTGCCAGTCTCCATCCTAGAATTACTCTGAATCCACAAAAATTAGCAACCTTGTGCTAATTGATTAAACTACATTTTTCTGTCTCCTGCAGCCCCTACCATCTTCTTAATGAAATATGTATCAAAGCAGGACTTCCTCCTGTAGAAGAAAGTGATATGTTTGCATCTCTGGAACTGAAAATTTACCCATAATTATTTCTGATTCCAATACAGTTTCTATATTTGTTGTTGACAAAAATATTTATTGTTTAATATGAAAGCATACTGCAAAATACAGTGAAAAATGGGAGTTATACCAAAACTGCTTTCTCCTGTTTATTTCTCTGCAGAGGAGATGGAATTAAATGGAAAATCAGCCATAGAAGGTCGGGTGGCCCAGTGGAGAAAGTATTAGCATTTCACCTAAGGAACTGAAGTTAAATTGGTTTGGGCAATATTTTTTAAGGAAAGAAGTTTGGTTTGTGCTGAATCTCTCGTGGACAATATGTCATGTTGGACCAGCATACGCTGTGCGTCATAAATCAGCATGACAGCGTCTAACACTGAGACTGAACTTACTCTTGCTTGTCTTTGTCTTAGGAGCAAGAGAACACAAAGGATTGATGCCTTGGTTATTCCTTGGCAGCAGATTTAATCTTGAGGGTTTTTTTCCCCTCCTTCCTCCTTCAAGAAAGCTTTCTATTTCTTTTCTGCAGCAGTGTAATTTGTTCTCAGTTTTAGGTTCACAATTGTTAAGGGAGGGTAACTGCTGCATAACAGTTAAAATAAGGACCTAGATTCTGTTCTAATTGGAACAAACCCAAGGATATTCAGAAAGAAAAATGTTGGTACATCTTCACCTTTTCATATGGTGGAAGATGTGAAAAACAGCTATTTGGCATCATGGTTTTTATCACAGACTTCACAAAGAGTGAATTACAAAGAAGTAACCCTGTTCTTCCTTTTGCCAAGAGAAATGAAGGTTTTGACACATTTTCCTTCTCTTTACTGTGCTTTGTGTACAAATCAGTTTCCAAAATATGATCTTGCTGATTACAAAACAATGTTTGCTCTAGTAGAAGACATGAATGTCAACATTTCTTTTTAAATGGATTCTAATGAAATCAATTATACTAATTTACAGTTCTGCAGAACCTCCCACATGCTTTGAAAATTTTTTGAAGCGTGCATGCAACAAGGTAAGGGCAAGATGCTGACCATGAGTGCATTAAGCAGAAGGTAGCCTGGCTCTGTCCAATCCAGGGAGCTTGTGTGGGCAACCTGAATGACGCTGCAGAGCATCCAGCATGAACGAAGGCTGAGCTGTGTCGGGTTGGATTGGGTGCAGCTGGTAAATGACATACTGGTATTGGCCTGGTTTGCCATCTACTGCTGTCAGAAACTGGTGCCAGGCTATTCTAGGAAGCTTTAAGAAAAGATGTCACAGCAGTCTGCCCCCAGCTCTGATGTTGGGAAGACTGCAGTGAAAAAATTAGCTTCCTCTCTGCAGGGCAGAGTATCTCATCTATCCTTTAGTCAGCCAAGTATCTAAATCTGGATGTGTCTCATACAGGCCTCTATATGGAGATCTTCTGCATTCACACTGCTGGGTATGCAGCTCTAGCTTGGTTGTTAATTAAGATTTTGGTCACTTCTTTCTTTTTTCCGGTGGATAGCAGTGTCTTTTAGAGGGACTGAATTTTCTCATAAATATATAGCAAATTCTGTGTGTCCTCAGTTTAAAGTTAACTGAATTCAGTTGATTTGCTTTGTTCTTAGAGAAATAGAGTTTGTTAAGGATAGTCTGACTCACCTGCATGCTGTGAACATATCTTGAGCGTTCAGAGCAGAAAACCCTTACTTTCTGAATCTCTTTTACGAATAAGAGAAAATAATTGGAAATGAAGTTTCTGCTCAAACAGGGAGAATAGACATGAAAATGTATATTATGTGAATTCATCTGTCAGAGCTCCTGAGAAGCCCAGGAACACTCAGGTACCTCTTACATTATGGTCCTTAAAATAACCCTGCACTTGCCTTCTGAAAGTATTTAATATTGCTGTGTTGTTCACTCTACTACAGTTACCACTGATTAATACTTAGCAAGTATTAATATTTTTTCTGGTGCAGACATTTCTTGTGGCCATTTCCGAGAAATTATACCCGTATCATTTGTTCGGTTTGCTTTGTTTTATGCACTGTAGATGATTGATGGATTCAGGAATGGATTTTATTTTCTTTTTATGTTGTTTAATTGCTTTCCTCCTGCAAGACAGCAGAATAAAAGTGCAAATGACCTTCTCTATTCCTCCTGATCTCTCCTCACATGACTGGAAGGATTGTGCCAGGCTTGCCATGAGCTAAATGTGTGCATTCAAACTGCAACTTGAATACATGAATTTTGCATCCTTTTTAGGAGACAGCACCAGGATCATCAGCATTACCAGATTGCTAGCTGGACTATAAACCACTTTGAGATTTTGGATTTCAAGGCCCAATTACAGCTTTCTGAGTGTCTGTCAAACACAACCCCCGTGTCAGGGAGCTCTGTTGTTTGCAAGGGCTGTTTTCCAAAAGTTGAAATTCATTCTAGTCACTTGCAGGTGGGTTTGGAGTAAGAAAAGAAAAATTAAAGCTGTCTCCACTGCAGAGCTGTCTGGGGCTCTCCCTGCCTCCTGGAGTCCCTGTTTCAGCAGGGACACTAAGAAAAGAGGTGCCATTATGAGTTTGCACAAATTCAGCTAATCCTTCCTGATTACCTATAGATTGTGACACATCTTTGTGTTGTAAATAAGTGTGTTGCAGGCTATAGCCACCAGTAGAAAAACTAAAGACAAGCAGATTTTTATATATGAATGAAATACCAAAAGATAGATTCTTCTTTTCCAAGAAGATGTATATTCTGTCCTGTCTAATTTTATTTACTGCTTCTCACTTGAGGAGTGCATAAATCAGCAGTCCTGTGAAGTCTGTTGTGATTTATTGCTTAATTAAAAGTTATGAGGACTTTTAATCCATCTGTAATTTATATTATTTTTGAGTCAGCTGTTTCCCATGTTGTACCTTAACCATTCTATGATAAACTTGCATCATTTTATGAAGGGAGCATTTTTTGAGTCCTTGTGTTGACTGACAGATGTGACACATAATGGTGTCTCAAATGCTCCAGATTGACTTTGGAGTTCAGACTCAAAAGCAAAGATAATTATATTTAAAATTCATAAAGTTCACCCACCATCGATTATAGTTTGCTGGCAAATATAGTCCATGTGTTTATAAGAGTTACAGATTAATTTTAAAAGGGATGAGACCTCATTTGTGGTTTCACAATAAACAGATGTTAGCTACAATTTCATAATTTAAAAAGCAGGTTTAAAATAATTATTTACTTTTTAATAGAGAATTAATTTGGCTCTGGCATTGAACCAGAAACAACAGAAAAATCAGTTTTAATGTTTTGTTTTAATTTGGTCACTGTGTGGTAATTTTTTTTTGGTTAGTAGGTGACTTGTGTTTTTTCCTTAATTGAGATTATAACCAGCATGCATTATAAAAACATATTTTTCTATATATGAATTACTATTTAAGAATAAATATAGTCTACAAACTTCTATTTTTGTGGTGATAGCAGAGATGGCTAGCTTGAGAATTTCTGCAAAATTTGAAAAATTTTAACTGAACAGTTTTGAGTTGCATGTTTCAGAGCACTCATCTAGTTTGAACTTTGATAGGTTTGTCTTCTCCTTTTGCAGATATTAGCTTTATTATTTGAAAGCATGTGCTAGTTCCACTTGCAAAACTTTGTCCAATCCTGGCATTATAGATTTCAGGTAAAAAGATTTGATTCAGTTTGGATTTCATTGATGGCAAGGGGTTTTTTTGCTTTGGGTTTCTCAGGAATAAGAATTTCTTATACCTGTGAGTCAGCTGCCCTCTGTTGGTTAGTTCAGCTTTGCTGTGATTTCATTTGTGTTTCTTGTGACTTCTGGTGGTGTGGATGGAAAGAGCCTTGTCTGAGTCCCACCTGCCAATTGTGTTTGAAATCACTGGGGTCCTTCCAGTAATCCACCTCTGCTCCATGAGAGGTGTAGCCACTGCAAAATGCTCAACTTCACTTAACCTTACTTTAAATTTTACTTTTCCTAGGTAACTTCATATGTAATTACAGCATCGTCTAATTGTTTCTGAAACAAATATTTGTACCTGGATTTTTTTAAACCCTTTTCTTAAAAATAATATTTTAGAATCATTAATAAAAGCAGTGAAATTAATTTTTACCTGATGAAAAGAGTTTACTATAAAATAATGTAAGATATGTCCTATGCCACATTAGGTAAAAACTGAGGATGTCTTTTGGACAGTCAGAAAGATTTTATTCAGGCTATTCTGCAGGAGTTTGAGAACTGGACAATTATTATTAATTAGCATGAACTTTAGCAATTAGAAATGCTAGACCAAATAATATCTGTCAGCTCTGCTGGTCTGTCTGCATTCAATAATTTATTCCAACATCTGTTAAGTTTAGGTGTCCTTTATGCTCTTATAAATTAGTTTTAAATTATGAATATTAGTTTTAAATTATGACTTCACTAAATAAAGATGAGAATTTTTCCTTTTTTGAGTGACATTATGAAGTTCATGAACTTTCTAATTAAATATCAGGCATAAAAAAATTTTCATTCTTTTTCTGAAGAGTGAGTAAAAAGAGTAATGTTGAAAAATAGCATAGATTAGCAGTCTCTTATAAGCAAGACTTTGAAAAGACTGTCATATGCTACTTCTATAATGCCTTATTATATATGTATGTAACTAGTGAAAATAATTAATTGTTAATGCTGTTATACAGGGTTCTATTTAATACAGGGAGTTTAGGTTTTTCATTCAGTCTTCAGCTTATAGGAAGACCTGTGCTCCTCAGTCTGTGCTTTCAGGTAATGCAGCTGCAGTGGCCAGACTGTCCTGATGCACCTCAGTTGGTTTAGGTTTTCGTGGGAATCCTCAGTGGTCACTAAGTCCAATATATTGGCCTTTATAAGTGTGCAGATTTACAATCTATTGCTTTAATTTAAATTCAGTGCAGTGTACTCTTAAGTGGCAATCTGGAATATATATTTGTAAATGTAAATCATTCTTCTGACAGATAAGTGGTACTATCTTTGCTACTATTAATCCAGTTATTAAGGCATTACGCCATTGTAACTAGGCATCCAGATCTGGATCAAAACATGCATGACAAATTTTTATCCATCTTGTACGTGATGTCCTCTTTGAGAAGCTAAATCCTAGCTTTAAATCAAAATTTTAAATCCAAGTTTTGATGTAAATCTATATCCTGTGTCAGGACCACGGATACTAATTTTTGTTAACGTCATGCAGATTTTTGAGAAAAATACAGTCCAGCAAACCAGTGCTTTAAATTGTTTTGATTCAGCATGTAGTTCAGTTAGAGTCTGATTTACAGAACGTAATCATGTTAATTTCAGTAAGGCTCAGGTCTTGTTAATGATTGCTACAGGACAGAGGATTTAACTCCTCTGGCTAGTCACAGAGAGGGGCTGCAAACGTGTGGGCAGTGATGTTTTTTTCATGTTGCTTTTCCCCAGCTAGTAGCCAGTTCTAAAGTTGGATAGTAAATAAACAGATTTATATTTGTTGGAACACAAACATCAGTGAGTACTTCAGGAACTAGAGTAGCAATAGATATTCATTAGAAAATCCATCAGAGAAATCAATTATACTTTGCAAGTTTGTCTTGTTGAGAATGGAAGGACTCAGTCTATGTAAAGCAGATATTACTTGAGTGATCAGCAGGTGGGCAGACAAAATAGGCTTCATAGATAGTCTCACAGGTGAGTAAAATAATAAGAAAAGATTAATTCTCTATTCCGTGTGTTCCCAGAGCAACCATTGACAAAGCTACTGGGTTTGAGACTGAGATATGGGAGATTGTATTTGGTGGAGAACAGTACATAACACAACTCATCAGTCCCGAGAAAGAAAAGTGATGATTAAACTCGATTGGATTAAACATTTGCATATAAAAGAGGTTTTTCTTAATATTCATTTCAGGTCAATGTTTGATAAATGACTCGCAGATTTTCATCAGCATTCTCATGTCTTCATTTTTGCATAAAAAGTATCCTCCTAGGAGGTGTATGCAAACAGCAGCATTTTCAGCATAGTTACTTATCACAGAGGAAATTCTAAGTACAAGTTGTATTTAGGTCATATCTGTATGCTAACCTCAGAAATTAATCCCAGCTAGACGAAGAATAAATATTGTTTTAACTTCGTTTCCTTGTTTTCACCCTGTCATAATAACGTAGCATACCACAGTACCTGAGAGCTCGGCAAGGGAAGGCAACACATGATTTCTTAAGCCCTTCAGATAGCACCAAAATGTTAACTTGTTTTGGAGCAAGATGTTAATTTTATACAGGTTTCTTTTACTCTAAGCTATAGCTTTTTTTTAAAAAAAAAAAATAAAATTAATAGTCCTTTCTAACAGGTCTCACTGCCTGTTAGACTGTGCAGAGTCCTCGCAATGCTAATTCCATACGCCAGAATGAAAATTCATTTGTAATCAAATCAAAAGAACAATTGGTGCCTGACAGGTATTGACTTCTGCGATGGTGCTATGTTTAAAAACTGAGGGTATGACTCTTCTCCTGCAGTTCCTAATGATGTTAAGGGAGTTACTTCATGTCTAGCTCTGCAAAACAGCATCGGACAGTAATTCTTCTCACAACACCCTGTATCACAAAGCTGCACTTGAAACTCAATTGTGACAACTTTGGGTACGGATCCAGGCCCTACATAGCATATTTGTTCTTCATCCCCCTGTAATTCACAGTAAATTGCCTGTGCCTGAACTGGTGATGGATACTTTGGACATGTGCTGCAGCTGCTCTGTGCTGCCTGGTGGCTGCACTGCCTGACCGGGTGGGGTTTATGGCAGCTCGTTGCTTCTGGAGCGTGCCCATAAATCCGTGGCATATTGTGAGATAGCAGATGCAAACACCAGTTTTATGTCCTGTCTTCCAGCTAGTGTTTTTCTAACTACTGTGTTATTCTAACCAAATGTCTCTGGCCTAACTCTCATCATTTAATTAAATAAAAGCAAATTCCAATTAACTTTTAAGACACCTGGAATTGTCTCTCCTTATCAGAAAGCACTATTAATTTACACATTATTTCCCTTTTCTCTGTCCATTCAGTGAAGGTGAGAACTTTGATCCAAGTCCTATGTAAAGCCCTACAAAGTGGCCTTCCTATAGAATAATCAATCATTTTGTATACCAGAAGTTTGCATATTTTTGCTGGATTGTGATCTAATTTGCAGACTGGGTAACAGATGAACTTTGACTCTAAAAACAAAAAGTTAATTTTTTGGCTTGAAACGATGTATATTGGTGGAGTTAAGAATGAAAGGAACAAATCAGTTTCCACATGCTTCCCTGAAATGTGTCCAGTAGCATTTGCAACCCTATTGGAACTTTTTTTAAATGGTGAAATAAGGAACATCTGTTTCTTAAAAAAAGGGGTTGTGTGTTGCAAATGGGAAATACCCAAAAGGTTGGATTGTGTCTCAGTCACAGAAATGTAAAATGCTCTCTGGATTGTATTGCAAGCATCTAAGGGAAAGGAGAACACTTCCCAGGAATGAATTAGAGCAGAACGAGGTGAAACCAAAATAACCTGGGATAACATAATTTTGTTTAAATTATTGTCAGAAGTCTGTGTTTTATGTTTCCTCAGTTTAAATTGTAGCTTCAGTTACAGTGCTGTCCCTCCATTAATTTTTTGGGAAAAAACATTTATTTTTAGTTCATTTTAATTATGCTGTATAACTTTGCTTAAGGAAGACCTCCACTCTCCAGTTTTACCATATAAAACTGTTGCTGACTTTTCTCGTTATATTTGATGTGTATAAGGGTAAATCATGAAAAGTAACCCATCTTTCCTAATTAGGTAGGAGGTAAATTATTCTGTTAAATAATAGTCTTTTTCCTATTTCCATTAAATTCAATTGAATAAAACTCCTAATATCTTATATGAAAACCAGAATGGGTCACTTTTGTGATGCTTCCACCTGGCTTTGCACACCAGCCTTGCTTGGCTCCTAAACTGAAGCTGTCAGCTCTTGGAGTTACAAACAGCACTGACTGGAAAAAAAGAAACATTTTTCATCTAGAGGCAGTTACTAAGAACAAGTTTTATGGGTTTTGTTGTTTTGTTCTGTTTTTTTTTAATTATATTTTTAACAAGCTGTATAACCCAAGTGTTTCTCTTAATAGCTCTACGTATGTTTGTGGTTAAGTCAATTTATCCTTTCTTTGATACCCTAGAGCTACCTAAACCCAGTTAACAACTGCTAAAGACAAAACCCAATTCATTACCTACTTGTAGTCAAAGATCACTTTTTCAGTGGTCTTGAATTTAATTTGCTTTTAATTCAAGGTTTCATTAAGATAATTGTCTGTTTGGTTCACTCTAATTGAAGGTTTGCAAGAAACTTAATGTGTGATCACCCGTGGGAGAGGGGAGGTGCAGCAGGTATCAGACTGCCTTATTGTAGGTTCATGTGTGAAATGCTCGTGGTATTTTCACAGGACACAGAACTTACTTCTCTATTATAGTCAACAGAAATCGTAGGCAGCTGTATTGGCCAGTTGGAATCATTATAAAACTCTGCCTAGGCAATAGGCAGATGATCTGCATTACTGTGGTGAAAAGGCTGGCCCATCCTCTGCTGTTTACAAACCTTGTCATTCCAAGGCTGAGTGCATGGGTATTTTTTTCTGTCTCATCTTTGCTGTAGTTTCCATTAGTACTAAAAGCTCTTCTCTCTGGTATTTTCTCACCCTGTAGACTTTATAGGGAGAAAACATCTCTATCCTCTAATAAGAGAACTGTCCCTCGCAGCTTTTTCTTTCCAGATGTATTAAACCCTTTTAGATTCTCCTTGCAAGATCAGAGCTTCATTCTCACAATCACCCTGATGTTTCTCTTCTGCATTTGCTTCTTTTTGAATTTAGGAAACTTCAAGTGTCCAGATTTGTACACACTACACCAGAGAGGGTCTTAGCAGGGCTTTGTAAAACACAGGTTATTGCATCCTATCATGTAGGGAAATTCTAACATAATACCTTGATGGATTGCCTTTTCTTCTGTTTTATTTCACAGCCTCATCACATAGTGTTTCATCCTGTGATGCCCCCCTGTAGTTTTCCAAGGTTGATTTTTTTGAATTATCATTTTAGTCTCCAAATACATGATCTGTGCCCTGTGCTACTGAACTGCAACCTCTCTCAGATACTCTGGTCCAGGTGCTGTGTGGTTCTTGTTCCACACTGTCTCATTTCTCTCTGTATAAAGATGTCATTTAGCTTCTTGTCTTCAGTAAAATTTTAACAGGACCGTAGCTATTTGTGTGCCAGTGTAATTGTTGAAATATTAACAGAGACTGGCTCTAAGACCAGTCCCTCAGCAGTGATGCTAATAACTTCCCTTCAGCCTGATGTTACCCATTTAACATTGCTGCTGCTGTCCTACCTCTAGCAGTTTCAGGCAAATTGAAATTTTTTGTACTAATCCCCTATCTTCCTCAATTTAACTAATAACTTCCCAGGTGACATGATGGTAAAGTTTTACCAAAACCAGACAGCTGAGACCGACTCACTTTCCAGAGAAAGGAAATTTCTTCTGTAAGAAAGATGTCGGATTAGTGTGCCTTACCTGTATTAAACCCGTGTGGTATTTTCCACCAGATTCTTTTTAACTTCACTGTCTTCGATTATTCTTTCCTTAAATAATTGTTCTAAAGCTTTTCTGCTGCAGAGCTTAGAACAAAGGGCTTTTAGTTGCTCTGATAACTTTCTTTCTCTTTAAATATAGATTTGACGTTTATTGTTTCTGACAGCATGATATTGTTAATGTCTTGCTTGATTTATTTAAACTTGCTACCCCACATGAAATTTTGTAACACCAGTTCTTTAACTCGTCTCAATGGAAATGACTTAGTTCCTCATTTTTGGACATTTTGCTTCTTGAGATATGTGTTCATCTCAACTGTGATGACTGTGTGGTTATCATCACTGACTTCAAGGAGAATTGAAGCACGCATTCATGTAATTTGGAGTTACCTACTGTCTTTAATCTGTACTCTAGCCTCACTGTGTAGTAGCTCCATTTCTTTCAGGTTATCTCTTCATGTAACAAACAAATCCTTTGTTGCTCATTTTAATGCCTTCTGAAGCAGGTCCCTTGACGGGATTTTGGTAGCTGCCCGTCACTGCCTCCTCTGATCTCCTTCTCAGCCATTCCTGACCTCTAAGGTGGAGCTTTTCTTTGGTGCTTTCTTCATCTCCACATGAAGTCTGTTGTCTGCACAGACTTGTTTTGTCTGTTGGTCTGCTTGCCAAGTGAGGACCAGGCATTCTGCCTGAGTTTTCTCTTCTTACTTGAGATATGAATCCCTGTAAGTATTGGTGTCACTGGCTGAAAAACTCCAATCTCATTCCGCAGGCAGATCTTTCAACCTCATGATTAGAGACTTCCTGGCTGGTTCCTTCACTGTGCAGAATTTGCCCTTTTGAAGCTAAGGGCTGTGACTGAAAATGCCAGCCTGCCTTTTCTAGGGTTTCTGCAAACATCGGTGAATACTTTTAGAATCAGCATATAATCATGCACTCCAAATTTATTTTTATAACCAGCTCTTCTATTCCTCTTACATATCAAAAAGAAATCTACAATAGCATCACTGCTTGTTTCAATGGCTGAATTAACCTATCAGTGACTACCTTTGGGAATATCTGGTTCTAATGCTATTATTAGCAGCATTTGTTCTCTAATAAATGAGAAGTCTTGTTAAAAAAATAGCTCTCTAATAACACTGCTTTTATATTAAAATCCAACTGGAGATCTGTGGCATGTTACCCACCAGCATCACCACAATGGAACGAACTATCACAGTGTTGCTGTCCGGTCCCCAGATAATTTCAGCCTGGTTTTGATAGACTTCAATAATTGGATTCACTGAGTCCTGTTTACCTCCCACTCTGATGAATCTCCATGACTTGAGGTAAGCCCCTCCGGATTTATATGTGTGTAAGAAGAAACTTAAGCTAGCTCAGTGTCCTCTTTATATAAAGCCTTACAGAGCTGCGCTGTACTGCTTTTCAGCAAGTAATGCAAATGTTTGGGTTTATTTCCTGACACATGAATTATAAATTGCTGGGAAGAGTTTAGATTTTTCAGTAAAACAACTGAAGAAGCATTTTAATGTAAATTTTGAATTAAGATGTGTGTGGATTAGGTTGTACATGGATATACACAGAAAAGATATTGGAGAAAAAAAATGAAAGAATGAGTTAGATTGAAGGAACACGGTGTACTTATTTTTAGTATTCTAAACATACTCTTTAAAAAATTTCATAAATTCAGTAAGAATTTCCAGGTCTGGTTGGAAGGCAACTCATTTAAGATACTGAGATAACTTAAATCCTGTTGAAGTACGCATATTCCAATAGAGCAGTTCAGTTTGGTTTCACAGAATGGGCAGCTCTGTAGAAGCTGAAGATGCCTTCTTCATGCTATTTGGTATTGCCTTTTGGCCAAGGATTTGATCATTCGCTTACACTCAGTGTTCAACCTTGCCACTCTGTAGCCTTAAACAGAAATTTAAGAATTCAACTGCCAGTACATTGTGGGAAATGCAGAGATGTTAGCGTTTGGTGTTTAATGTGTGATGTTTTTCACCTTGTAATTAAATCCATTAATATTTGTTCACATGAAAAATAAATAACAATGCATGATGCTGGCCAGGAAGGAGATCATTGAGAAAATTAATTAAGAGAGAAATTTTCTTTGAGCTGTGGAAAAATTAACTTTACAAGTTAATGGCCTGGATGCTATTACTGAATACAGTTTCTAGCAAGCAAATATATAGAGATTTGTAACTGATAGCATAGAAAAGTTTAAGCACTTCCAGCCATTAGTTTGTCCTCTTAGTCCTCTGAAAATGTTCACCTCTGGGGATGGAAGCTGGGAGTTCACAGATACTAAAGACAAAGATGCACACAGTTTTCAAAAAGGTCTTATTTTATAAATAGTGCAAATCT
>JAAGNO010017906.1:40208-86993 GCA_033439905.1 Ceryle rudis
AAAAAAGTGAGGAAAGCGTGGGGGGGGGGGGGGGGGGCGAACCAACACACAAAAAAAAAACCACCCCACCCCAAAACAAACAAAAAAAAACCCACCAAAAAAAAACCAACCAACCAAACGAGAACAAAACACATTTCTTTTTTTTCCTGTTGTAAAATACCAATGTCATTTTTTTCCCATTTAGCCCTCAGCCGCTGAATGCTGGAAGGTCAGGCTTGATAGACTCGTTTCAGAATACGTGGCCACGGAGTAGTACAAAATGGACAATGTCAGTGGAAGTGTCTCTGTTGCATCTCACCGACCTGTCTGTCCCAAATACACTTAAATGGCAAATTATCTGCATCTGGAATGGTGGTCCTGTCTGCATATTCATTTCACCTCTGTTTTTTTACCTCAGATTCTTGTTAGATAGCCCAGTCATTTGGTATGGTGATGGGTTTCAGTAATGATCTTCATATGCTTTTACCTACACCTAAACAGGGCTTCACTGCTAACTAGAAGTGACATTGCTGAGGTGAGGTTGAAATAAGGAAGATCATGATTTTGAAGGTACTATAGATGTCTTATCTAACAGTTACACTTCTTTTAGTCTTCATCTTAAAGGTGTTTCATAGGATTTACTTCTTTAAGCAGCAGGTAAAAAGCAATTTCAGGGGAGTATGTGCTTATCTTTCAACAGAGAACCTGTGTGTTGTGGCGCTGCTTGCGCTGAGTATTAGAGAGACATTAAACTATTTTGCAAAGCTAACCTATATACCCTGAAAAATGTATTTAGATCCTTAGCTGAACAACAGATGAGAAAATATGGTCAGATCACACTGGTTTAGATAAAAAACTAATGAGTGTGGAGACTTAAGTAATGACTGCCAGGTTGGGTTCATTGTATGGTGCTTTGGGCTGAGAAGTGGCCATGTATATGATATATGATGATGGCAGCTGTATTAGAAGCATTGGTTTGGTCCCAATACAAATATCACAAGTATACAAATTCCCTGGAAAACATTCTCTTTTTAATTTGCAATTCCTTTTATTCTTTGTGACTCTTCTAAGTTAGTGAAGCATTCTTCTGTTTGTCACATAAAATACATGGGTTTTATTTGCATCAACTCTTACCAATAGCCCAGACACTTCAGTGTAGCACAGAAGGGGATAATAGGCTAAATTATCCTTAAGCAATTGCAGTTGTAACTATTTCATGTCTTATTGTGGTATGTAAATTTGATTTTTTGCTTGGTCCCATGGACATATCTTCATATTGAGTACTGGAAGGCACAGTAGGATAAATGGATTAAAGTAGGAGAACTAGCTCTTAGCACTATTTCTTATCAGTTTTATGGTAATGCTTTCACTGATGTAGTTGCTGTATATACACATAAGACAGATTACTTTCCCAAAACTGGTTGCCTATCAGTATGGAACCAAATGTAAAAAACCCCGAAATAATCACAAAACAATGGGAATGGATCAGAGAGCAATGAAAATGGTGGTAGTGCTAAGATTGTTTGGTCATGCAGGTTAACAGTAGACATAATGGGATGGTGATGCTGTTTTTGCAATGTTATTTTCTGAAAGAACGAAAACAGGAACTAGCAGCCAGTATTACTGCAAGTCATGCAACCTAGATGTCATATCTGGCTGGTTTTAAGAGGGAAAGGTGAGGCTTACAGCAGGAGTGGATCTTGAGAAAGTACTGAAAGCCGGGAAAGGGAATGATATTTCATATTCATTCCCGTTAAGTATTCCAGGGAGGCGGCATAAAGAAAGGTATAACAGAAGTTCAGACATGAGTGCTCCTCGCTGGTGTCATTGACGGAACGCAGTGGGGACAACTGAAGTGAGAGTGAGATGAGCTAAAATAATGTGTTGGCTAGAGAGGAACACTTGAGATATGACAGTGTAAGTGCTAGTTGAAATGGAAGTTGAAGCCATGGGGGAGATAAAATTAGCTGTGGACAAGAGAGGAAGAAAGAAAAGCAGGCGAGCTGAGGGATTGCTCTCCCGTGCCCCATAAAAAGAGGGTAAGTGGAGGGAACAAACTTATGAAAGGCTTTGCAAAGAGTCATCTAACTCCAATTCTCTGTATAGTTATTCCTTGGAGCAATATATAGATAAAATAGTAACATCTTTGGATTAGAGACCAGCTTTTTTGTTCCTCGTTTGAACCTCAGGCTTTTAGCACTGTACAAACACAAATCACCAGTGACACACTCTGGCAGGAGCGCTACATCTGCATGGTAGGTGGTACACATGCTCTTGCCTATCTGCCCAGCCCGGGTCAGCAATTTTGGATGGCTGCTTGTGTCTGATTTCCATGCCGGAGTGTGCTATGGGAGGCAGGGACGTG
The DNA here is from genome assembly GCA_033439905.1 of Ceryle rudis. NCBI lineage: Eukaryota > Metazoa > Chordata > Aves > Coraciiformes > Cerylidae > Ceryle > Ceryle rudis. The sequence goes on from JAAGNO010017906.1 coordinate 42,553, forward strand.
CAGCTTCTGCCTTTGCAGATGGAAGTACCTCTGCAGGGAACATTTCCAGCTAGAAGGAGGGATTGAAGGCATTCATCATCACCAGCAGGTGGAGAAATTCGCTACTGGCACTTAGCTCATAACTTCAGAAAGTTTGGCCCAACCTGGCACAGACCTGTGTCACAACCATATGCTCTTCCTAAGAGTGTTTTGCCCTCTTAAATATTAATGAAGCTTTTTTATATTAGAGTGGTTAGATTACTTATTAAGTGTTTTCTTGCCGAGTTATTAATTGGAATGAAGTGTGGAGAGATGTGAAAACATGACATAGGGAAGCTGTAGATGTAGGTAAGGGTGCTGTTCCTGACTGTGGCAGTTGTCAGGGGCTTTCCCTGTGCCCCAGGGTAGTGGGAACCAGCTGCTTGGGCAACGGGGACCAAGACAGTGTTGCATGAGGGTCAGACAGGGAGGATCTTAAAGGAGCCAGAAATGGCATTCCCTAGTGCCTGAAAGAATGGATGCTTCCTTCCTCCAGCTGCCCAAGATCAGTGGTCACCGTTCCCCTTCTTTCACCCTTGCCTCCCAAAAGTCTCGCTGGCTGCTGTCAGTCCTCTGTGCCATATCTTGGATCCAGCTCTGCTGCTGCCACCAAATTCAATTTTGCAGCCTGTCGAGTTAGGGCAAAATAACTCATTCAATTTTGCCTACATTACTGAGCAGCCTGGGGCTGGCTCAGAAGGCAGATGGGTATTTAATTTGACATTTGCACCTCTGTAAGCTGGAGGAGAGTTTCTAGCAGAGTTGCAGTGGCCAGGTAATGCAGGTGACCAATTGCCAGTGGTGGATTAATCTCTTGAAGAACATTAATATGTCAGGTTATACTCCAGATTTCTCTGTGGGATGATACTGCTCAAGGAAATTAAGCCTAAGAGATGATTTGGCAACAGACTTATTTTAAATACTGATTAATGACTGTTGCTTTAGCGCAGCTCCTGCTCTACTCATGTGATGTTTTAATATGGCAAAGGAATTATGATTAGTGCTTTTAGGTTTTTAATGTTCAGATAGTTAAAATGCCCCGTAATAATTGCTCCCTTTAATATTCAGCATAACTATTACAGAGATATAATTGTGCTTTGGTGTTGAAAAGAAGAAACCAGGATCCCAATGTGATCGTGAATGCCTTTTTCTGGTAGCTTAAATCAAATCCTTAAATTTCAAAGTCCTTGGCAGTAAGTTTTAAGAACTTTAATTAAAAAAAAAAGTATTCCATAGATAAATCAAAGCTGAAAGAATAGAAATTGTTAAAGGAGTTACTGCAATAATTGCAGTAAAAAGTACAGCAGAATATGTAACAGCACAAGTGAAAGCATCAAAATCAGAAGACAAATTCAGATTCAGGAAGCCTGTAATCCAAGATGCACCTCTGCAGCATACAAAGTACCTCCAAGATTTGTAATCGTTATTCTCATGACATTAACATACTTTAGATCTGATTCTGCAGTATCTCACACTATTGGAAGCTGGGAGTGACTTTCTAATACAATTACAAAAACAATCCAAAACCAAAAAAAAAAACAAACAAAGAAAAGAGAAATCAAAACAAAACAAAAAAACAACAATGCTAAAAATGAGAGCAGGCTCCAGCTCTGCAAATGTTACTCATCCTTGGCAGAAGCAAGAAATGTTTGCATATATTTCCCTTCTCCTACCTCAGAGGTGGTATCTTGCACGCAGTAGTTAGTTTTCATCTCACCCAGATTGTAATTCTGTTGCTTTCTGTTCTCCATATCAGGGAAAAAATACTCCATTGTGGGTTTGTAATTTGTGTTAAGAGTCAAAGGAGTGTGAACTCAAACCTTCCCTTGAAAAGAAGAATCTCCCCAGTGCCCATGCAGAACTGCCGTAAGGCGCAGGAAAGCATCTCTGCGTTTGGAATCGCAATACGCGCTCTGAGGGGTTTGGCAGTTTGTCTAAGAGAATTTTTTATGTACGATCGCTTCTCGCAAGAATTGCAGCTCTCCCACACAACCCCATGAGCTCTGCTGATCCTCACTACATCAGCCCTTTGAACTTCTTGCCTCTGCCCCTTTCCAGTGTTGCACTGGATGGGGTCATTCTGTAGATGGGGTTGTGAGGTCCTCCTCAGCCACCCACTTGCTCCCCTCTTCCCCATGCACCTTGGGCAGTGTCCCACACTGCCTCCACACATGGGCAGAACTTCCCTCTAGTTCCTTAAAGCCTTACCTTACATTCTCTCAAGTACCATTTTAAGATGATACCTCTTCTGCCATTAGTCTGACCATTCACGAGACTAGTTTTGGTAAGCTCTTTTCATTACAGTCTCTTCCATATTTCCTCTTGCCTCTGTTCATGTCCTGCCTTGCAAAGGGTGTTGTGATCTTGTCTTTCTTCCAATTCTGCAAAAGTGTTAATAATTATTTATTTCGGTGTAATTTTTGCTGATGATTTAGCTGATCTTGTCCATGTGTTGAAGTACCATGAGTAATACAGGTCCTTTCCCCCCATATATAAGTCTTCAGCTATTAGTTCCTCTTTCAGCTCCCCTCCCTCCTTCATTTGACCTAAAGCTAATTATGGATGGTTGATGACCCTCCTCAGCTTCCTGATGTGGCATTTCCCATGTTTTCAGGATAAACATTGGGATGTTGCATCTAGTTAAACAAGGTACAGTCTTGGCTAACAGGGGTGGTCCCAGATGACTGGAGGCTCATCAGTGTGACGCCCATCTACAAGAAGGATGGAAGGAGGATCTGGGAAACTACAGGCCTGTCAGCCTGACCTCGGTACCTGGAAAAATTATGGATAGGTTCATCTTGAGTGAGCTCACATGGCAAGTGCAGGACACCAGAGGATCAGGCCCAGCCAGCATGGGTTCAGGAAGGGCAGGTCCTGCTTGGCCAGTCTGATCTTGTTGTATGACCAGGAGACCCACCAAGTGGATAAGGGAAAGGCAGTGGACGTTGTCTACCAGGACTTTAGTAAAGCCTTTCACACCGTCTCCCACAGCATTCTCCTAAGAGAAGCTGGCAGCTCATGGCATAGGCAGGTGTACTCTTCGCTGGATTAAAAACCGGCTGGCCGGGCAGGCCCAGAGAGTTGTAGTTAATGGAGTTAAATCTAGTTGGTGGCCAGTCACTGGTGGTGTCCTCCCAGGGCTCAGTTTTGGGGCTTGTCTTGTTCAATATCTTTATCAATGATCTAGATGAGGGGATTGAGCGCTTCCTCAGCAAGTCTGCAGGCGACACCAAATTGTTTGGGAGTGTTGATCTGCTCAAGGGTAGGAAGGCTCTACAGAGGGATCTGGACAAGCTGGAGCGATAGTCCGAGGGCAATTGTATGAGGTTTAACAAGGCCAGGTGCTGGGTCCTGCATTTTAGTCACAACAACTCCAGGTGGAGGAGGGTCTGAAAAGCTGTACAGCAGAAAGGGACCTGGGGGTGCTGGTCAACACCCAGCTGAGCATGATCCAGCAGTGTGCCAAGAAGGCCAACAGTATTCTGGCCTTTATCAGAAACAGTGTGGCCAGCAGAATGGAAGTGATCGTGCCCCTGTACTCAACACTGGTGAGGCCACACATTGAGTACTGTGTTCAGTTCTGGGCCCCTCACCACAAGAAAGACATTGAGTTGCTGGAGCAGGTCCAGAGAAGGGAAACCAAGCTGGTGAAGGGTCTGGAGAATGAGACCTATGAAGAGAGGCTGAGGGAATTGGGATTGTTTAGTTTGGAGAAGAGGAGGCTGAGGGGAGACCTTATTGCTCTCTACAGCCACCTTAAAGGAGGTTGTAGTGAGGTGGGTGCGGCCTGTCCTCTCAAGTAGATAAGGACAGGACTAGAGGAAATGGCCTGAAGTTGCACCAGGGGAGGTTTAGATCAGATATTAGGAAGAATTTCTTTACTGAAAGAATAGTCAGGTGCTGGAACTGGCTGCTCAGGGGAGTGGTGGAGTCACCATCCCTGGAGGTATTCAAAAAACATGTAGATGAAGCACTTTAGGACATGGTCCAGTGGGATGGTGAAGTGTTTGGGGTTTTTTTATTTTGTTGTTGTTGTTTTGTGGGGTTTTGTTGTTGTTGACAGTTGGATGCAGTGATATTAGAGGTCTTTTCCAATCATGACAATTCTGTGAATGTGTGATTCTGTGAAGAGTTAAAAACTAAGCACCTGATTTACCACTGGCATAGGGCTGGCTGCTTATCCTTCAAGGAGCACAGCAAGGAGGGGATAGAAAGGGCAGGCAGCAGTATTGTTTATATTAAGTCGGTAATTACCTGTAGTGAGGCTGTTTAGCAGCTCCTCACTTTCCCTGATGTGTTGGTCAGGTAAGAATGAGATGGAGAAAAGGGAGATAGCCGAGTATTTTGCTTCCCTTGTGATTTTCTATGTGCAACTTCCAGTGTCGATAGAAGAAGTAACCTTACTGAACTCATTGTTGACAGCAGTAACAGTATATAATAGCTGAAGTATGGGACTAGAGCAGTAAGCGTGACAAGGGAAGAAGAAATGGAAATGTCTTCGCTTCTAGGGTAGGATAAGTTGGAGGTTAAAGGAAAATTGGGGAAAAAAAAAAAAGATACTGTGAGATATCCCCATTAATCTTTAAAGTTGGAAGGCTGACATCCTTCCATACTCAATGAAAAGATGTGAATGCCTATAACACATCACAACTAGAAGCCTAAATTAGAGGGTTTTAATACCACCTGTTTTATTGTTATGATTCATGATCTTATTAATGCATTTTTAAAATGAAAGAAAGTGTCAGACGACAAGAAGGATAAAGGGTAGGTGGAGAGCCTGAGCATCTGGTAAATGTTCTTTTCTGTTCATTTTAATTATAATTTTAGGTGCTTTTTCCCTTCCTGTTTCATTATTTTTAGGTAAATGAGATTGCAGCTTAGCATTAAACTGATTTTGGAAATAAATTTGACTGCATGCTTCTTCTCTTGCAGAAGTGGCTTCATTTCTGTAATTCAATTCTTGCATTAATGCATGAATCTTTTTATGTATGTTTATTACTTGTTTGCAGTGCAGTGAGATCTTCTGTCAAGATGTGTCCTCAAGTGTGGGTTACTAGGTTAAAGGGTTTGGCCATGGTTGTGGCCAAAAGCTTTTTTTTTTTTTTTTTTTTGGAGCCGTTGAACTATGTTTTTTATAACAAGTACAGTGCTGTCTTTACTGGCCAAATGACTTAACTTTAATAAGAGGAGATGCATTTTCTTGGGGTTTTTTTGTATTACTGAACCTTTTGTGTTTTTGACAGGGAGATACATACGGCACACAAATTTGCACAGACAAACACAGCTCTTGGTTATTGGCAACTTACAAAACTTGGCGAATGTAGTAAGTGTTTGAATATATCTGAATTCATTTTTTCATAGGAAGTCTGTGGGAAATAGAAAAGTCCTCATAGAGGTATCCAAATATAGTTCAACCATTTTCTTCTGTGTTAAAATGTGTCAAGACTGATGTCTGGGAAATCAGTGTCTTCCATTAGTGCAATGCTAAACCTCAGCCTCAGACAGATGCCTTGCTGGTTGCTGACCCCAATATAATTGTACTGGATCTGCAGCGATTGGTTGTCCTCTCGTGTGCTTCTCCCAAACCATCATCACTTGCCTTATCTTTTAAAGTAAAATCCTGTCAAACTCATAAATGCCTTTCCCATTCTTTTTTATCTCCGAGGGCTAAACTTCTAGCTGACATTCTGATAGATTTTATAAGAAAATGCCTACCAAGCACATTTTGACAGCAGTTCTTGCCCTTGACCAATTAGCAGAGCTTACAGGAGGTGTCTCTTGGAGGGCTGCACAGACAGAAGTCCATTCAGGATGATAACTTAGCAGTTACAAAACAAATGATGTCTCATACAAGTTGATAATTACTGGCTTCTCCATAACTCTGTGTTCCCACTGTGAAAATTGAGAGCAAAGTGCTTTTTAGCCCCTGCACCAGTTTTGAGATTCCTCCCTTTTCTTCTGCCTCTGAAGTTAGAGCACTAGGAGCACATTAATGAAGTGCTGTACGTGACTATCTAGAGAGTGTTTATGGACCCGCCATCCTTAAGCTGTTAGCTCTCTTCTGGGGGATGCATCACTGATGGTGTGCACATTGCTGTTTACAGCATAGAATAAGAAAGGGGTTTTGTAAACCACCTGCAGCATCATGAATAAGGAGCAGATGAATGCCACAGAGAGAGCAGCATCTGGTGGTATGGTGGTGGTCACTTAAGCTGTTCAAATGGGAGCTCATGTAATCACAAGTGACCACCCAAATTCAAAGCTACATTTATTGAAACTTGGGGATAAAACATTTTACCCTCAAAGGTTATCTTAAAAGTCATTATGAATGAACACTGGGGTATGAGGTGGAGTAATTCTTGCAACCTCTCTAATTCTTGTACTTCCTGAAAATTGTACTGACACTTAAAACAGAAAATTAACTGAGAGGTTTTCCAGCTTTGATTTCAAAAGTTTTAGGCTGAATATGAAGGAGAAAAGAGCTATGCACAGTGAAACAATATCCCAGGTAACCTGATGAAAGCCCTATAAATAACTGTTTGAAAGTAAGAATCTGTCATACTGAAACTAATACTGTATTGAAGTAGTTGGGAAGTTATATTGACATGATTCAAGATTGATTTATCTCTAGTATTTGTGATTCTAAGCTGTGCATTTATTACATGTTTCTATTGGCAAAGTGAACACCTATTATATATTAATCTAAGAAAGGACAGTCATCCAGGATTCAGCACATGGCTGGACAAAAAAAAAAAAAAAAAGAGAGAAAGTTAAGTTTCACTGGAAAAGTGGGGCAGAAGATGAAAAACTAAAAAAACCCTAAAATTATGGAGGTGGCTGAGTGAAATCAGATAATCTAAAGACCAAAGATCACCTGTTGAACCACATGAATAATTCAGGAAGCCCCTTGATCCCCAGGGATCTTGGTCTCAACTGGCTCTCCCAGTCCTTGCCCACTGATGTGAATTGATACCTGACAGGTCAGCTGCTGCTGTGCCAGACACTGTGACCTCCCCTGGCTGATCTTGGCAGCCTCCATCATTGGCTTGCCTTGTCCTGAAACAGACATAATTTTCCTGTGTCACATTATGGTGTCTGCTCTCAGAAATCACCTCCCGCTGAACTGAAGGGCCAACTCATTGACCTGCTTCTCCTGCAGGAGCTTGGTGACGTTGTTCTAGGCACAAAGGTGTCTGCAGGATGAAGTCCCATTGACACTTACATTCCCGCTGCTTGGTCACATCTGAAAGTATGATTAATGTTCCTGAGGTGCCTTGGGGCACTAGCATTTTAGCCTCATATTATTCTTAATGTACATATTAATTAATCATAATCTCTACAGAGAAATGTAGTGCAGCCTAAGGAGAGCTAGGTCAGGCAGTAGAGACTAGTCCTTGGATTTCTGCTGACATCCAGGAAACTTTGGACATTTCCTTCTCTCCAGTTTTCTGAAATCTAGTGCTGTGATGAATCTCGGTGGCTGGCAGACCAAGTGATTCTGGAAAACCAACCCATATATATCAAACACTGTTTGCAACAGATGCTTTCAGATTATTGTCCCAAATGTATTGAAGAAGGAACAGGTGAAGGAAAGAATGAGAAAATTAGTGTGCTTTTAGAGAGCAGAACACAGAGGGAGACCCTGGCTATTTTTCAGGGTCTATCATATAATAAGAAACATTCAAAACCGGGAAGTGTTGGAGGGAGATAAGGGACATGTACACAGGGGCAGTTACATTGCAGGTGATAAATCTGCAGGAACCTGAGAGAAGCCAACCAGTCTAATCTTCTTAGGTTTATCTCAGAGAAGAGTGAAAACTGTTATGCAATGTTGAGATACACAATTCCAGTCTGTGCGAGGATGCAGATAAAAGCAACACGAAGCATCCTAGGAGCCACTGTGGCCCAATTAAGAGAAAATACTGAACTTAATCCCTTAAAACTCAGCTCAGTGATTCTTTGCTAAAGCAGCAGAGTTCAGTGTAAACAAGTTAAATATGCAGATATAAAACTGAATTGTGTAATAAACATGGATAGAAAGCATGCCTTTCCCTTTAATGCATGGGAAGAGAACAGTAAGTCGGCCAAGAAGCCAGGGGGGAGCAAGCAATGTGATGTTTGAATGGTACGTTCCCATTTTCCATCAAAGTCTGGATAAACCTGTGTGTGCTTATGTTAAAGACTTCAGAGACTTGGGGGGGGGGCATACAGCCCCTCTGTGCTGCCCAGACCCTTTCTGAGTGGGAGTTTGTGCTGTATTTAACATCAGCTGCATTATCCAGCTGCTGGGGGAGTGGGAAGAGCCAAACACTGGCATGGAAAGGTGTCTGGGGCTGACCCACGGTGTCTGGGGGGGTTCATAACAGTTCCAGAGCACATAAAGGCTGTAAATATCAAAGAAAGACAGCAGTTATACAGTGTGGGACCCAGGGGTGTAGCAAGGGTAATGGGGTGGAATTAAAAGAGTGGAGATAGAGGCTGACTGTAAGGAAAAATCTTCCTAGCTAATCAACCTATACAGTGATGCCCTTTTCAGATGGGAAGAGCTATTGAAATGGGGCAAACTAATTCTTCCTTCAAGAGTTTCTCAAGTTCGTTAGGGGCTACTAGGGGCCTGGGTGTGGATTACTGCTGCATGTAATTCTGCTGATGGAGTGGAGCTACAGAGAAGAATAATCCCCGTGTGCAGGCTGTAAAGAGCATGTGGGAACAACCCTGATATTTCTGCCGTGTCAGATGAGCACTCGCCTCTCAGCTGCCTTGCCAGCCTGATGGAGATCCTGACCTCACTGGAGATATGCTGACTCCCCGGTGTGCTGTGGTTGTGTACTCACTTGGCAGTGTGGCATCCTGCAGATTTGCGTGCACGTGTTGGCATGTTGCGGTGCAGTGCGGTGGCATCTGTAGAGATGAAATGGAGTCGCGTTGATGAAGTTTCCTGCTTCTTGGCAGCAGTGGTTAGGTGCTGTGCCATGCAGAGCCACATCACATTCGCTTGCTGAGCCATGCTGAGTACACTCTAACTGCATGTAACTTATGGAATACCAGGTTGGAAGGCAACTCAAGGATCATCTGGTCCAACCTTTCTTGGCAAAAGCCCAGTCTAGACAAGATGGCCCAGCATCCTGTCCAGCTGAATCTTAAAACTCTCCAGTGTTGGAGACTCCACCACTTCCTTGTGGAGATTATTCTGATGGCTGATCTCACTGTGAAAAATTTTCCCCTTGTGTCCAATTGGAATATCTCCGGGATTAACTTGTATCTATTACCTCTCATCTTTTCCGTGTGACTCCTTGTAAAAGGGGTCTTCGTAGCCACCCTTTAAGTACTGGAACAGGGTGATAAGGTCTCCCTTAAGCCTTCCTTTCTCAAGGCTGAACAATCACAGTTCTCTCAGCCTTTCCTCTTATGGCAGCTTCCCAGTCCTTGGATCATCTTTGTGGCCTTTCTCTGGTCCCTCTCCAGCCTGTCCACATCTTTTGTGTGTAGCTGGTATATTTGTATAGCAGATATGTTTGTATAGCAGGTATGTTTGTTCCCGCTGCACACAGAGCAGATTTAAATGGAATTTCACAAAGAAAACATTCCAAAAGAGACACCACAGCAGAGAAAAGTCTGAAAGCTTAGTTTCACATTGCTTTGGGAAAACCAAGAAAGATAGACTTGTGTAGGCATTCAGTCTGAGGGGGCTAATTCCCTACAAAAGCATGCATTCTTACCATTTGAATTGTTAAAAAAGTTATTTGCTATAAGTAGATATGCCATAAAGAAGTCTGTCTGCATGTATTACTGTGCCCAGCAAAGATAATCTTATCTTACTGTATTCTGGTTTAGTTTCTGTATTTCAGAGCTGCCATTATGCATACCTGTGCTGGAGACCACTGGGGTCTTCCTTCAGTACCTTACCTCATTTTCTTTAAGCCTCCCATAATTCTTCCCCAAGGAAAGGGGTATTTTACTCACTATGATATCTAACCTCATCTTCAGGAGGTCTAAAAAGCACAGCCATTAAAATATTGTCAGTTATTGGTGTTTTCTCTGCCCCGGTGTCAGTTATTGGCATTTTCTCTGCCCTGGTCCTCCCCACTGGTGATGTATCTTGTTGATGCTGGGAGTGCAAAAAACCTGAAGACTGTAATTTTTGGAAAGAATCAAAGTGTCTTTTCCAGTAGGTGAGTAGGGAAATTGAGGCACCTTTCTCTCAGGTTGACGATGTGAACACCCTGGTTCTTCATGCTCTTTTTTATGTACCAACAGCTTTCAAGTTGCTCCTTTTGCGCCTGCTCTAGGGGACTAGCAATGATGGTGCCAGGTGGTTCCGATGGCTTTCTGCACCAGAGAGACAGTGCTTCTGAGTACATGTTCCTGTTCTTTGGGTGGAAATCTCAAGGGCCAGCTGTGGGGACATCTCTGATGTCTTCTGCGTGTTGTATAAAGCCATTCAGCTCCTGCCCACTGGGCTGTAAGGCTTTTTTCTTAGTTGCATCGTTTTCACTCTGAGATGTTCAGGTGCAGCCAGAATAATTTTCTCTGGATGTATAAGAAGGAGAAATCTCCTTTTGTTTTGTGCAGGAAACTTCAACTCGGAGGTGTTCATGAAGGGCTGGCCAGCTGTCAGTGCACCACAGCATCCCACTGGCATTCCTTGTTTTAACAAGAGCATGTCCTGCTCCAGAGCCCTCTGTCCCACACATGAGGAATCCAGGCAGGAACAGAGATAAATAAATGTCATAGTTTGGGTTGCTTATTTTTAATCACCGGGGTTTTGCTGACCATCACAGTGATAAAACTGGTTTGGTTTCATTGGTGTCCAGAATTTGAGTTAGAAAGTCAGGCATTGTCCTTGAGAAGCATTGTTCACAGTATGCAGAAGGGAAACGTGTTAATGCAGGCTTCTGTTTTCCTCCAATTTCTAGTGTCTTTTGGTTTTATTAAGAAAAATGTTTCCATGTCTAAATATACACAAGCACAAATACCAGTGTTACTCAGTTGATTGTTTTTGGGTTGTTTTTTTTTCATCTCCACTGTGTACAAGAGGGAATTTGTTAGGCACTTTTCCTCCCTGACAATTTTTGTTGATATAATAGAAGGTAACAGAAGGCGGCCAGATTATTCCATTATACCGTCTGAAAAAAACCCAACAAAACAAACAAGCCAACCCAAACTATTATTTGTACCAAATGCAGTGGATTTTTCAGTGATCTCTACCCAGAGTGTATTTCTCTATACCCATCTGAAAGACTGTGCTGAATTTTGGTCCTTCACAGTCTAGCCCTATCCGCATTTGGAGAATAAAAATTTTATTTGCAACCTGTCTGATGTCTGTATGATAAATACTGAGAGGAATTTAATGCTGTGCTTAAGTATTTTTAAATGCAACTTGGAGTGAGCAATTACTCTTTTTGCTGTCTGTTGTTCATCTCTAAGTTATTTATCAGTCTAAATGAAAAGACAATGAGATGTGGATTGTTTCCCAATTCAACATACGTGGGCAGGGAGGATTTGTGTACATAGAGTCTGTTGGCTCAGCAGGCCAAAAGCAGCTGTAGAAATCTGTGTGTCTGGACCCTACACACTGGTGTGCAGCTGCACCATGGGAGAGGCTTTGATACAAAGTGGATGGAGCTTGACTCTTAATGCCTGCATCTAACGCTGAAAGCAGAGATCTCCAAAAGTGATGCTGGAAAACAAGCCGAAAATAACAGTGGGAGCATTGTCTATTGGTCTTATGTAGAGTAAATGATGGTGCTAATGTCAATATGAAACTGTCAGTTGATAAGTATAAAAGTGTTAGCCTTTTAAGCATTGCTTCTCTTCTTAGTATTCTGATCTATTGCATGTGTCTCACCTAATCAGAAGTTCTTACAGGACTTACCAAACTACACAGAAACAACTGAAGTAATGCTCAGCAGGTCTCCTTGTATTTCCTATTGCAACGTAACTTTGGCATTGCCTCACCACACATCTCTCTCCTGCCTCAACCTTGTTTTGACTTGTGTTGTACTTCATCGAGTGTTTGTAAAACACAGTGAGTGTCTTCCTCTGGTATTTTCCTTTGTCTTGTCCTTGCCTTTACCTCTTTCTGTGTCACTGCCAGTATTCCTTGTTACCATATTTCTTCTCTTTTTCTTCTTTTCACTGAAATGCATTTCTGTACAGTGAATATTTACCTTTCTTCACTCACACGCAATTACAGTGGTGCTCTCTGTTTTCTTTCTTTTCACTCTCCTGTCAATCAACTCATATTTATTCTTAGTGATTTCCATCCACACATGCATATACTTGTCCATCTGCCAGGTACCACACACTGACCTGCAGGAGGGACAGGGATTCATTGCTAAGCGAGAGGTGCTAGTAATGAAAACCAGCAGGAGCAGTTGGCTGAGAAGAAAACCAAAGGCCTTGAAGCCTCTGTGCAGAGGCAGGAGGGTCCAATTTGCATTTCCAAGTGTGCCATCTATTTTACGCACTCCAGAGTTACAGTTGAGAAATGGCAGAAGTCATTGATGAACAGATGCAACCAAGAGAGTGTTTGTTTTATTTAAGTAATGGGTTTTTTTTTTATTTTCCTCCTCTATCCTGAAAGCTACTGGCAACAGCATGACCTAGCTAAAAACTGTATTCTCTCTGCTCAATTCTAGCTCTTCTCTTGGGTGCAATTTAGTATGTAGAGCTAATGCAGTAAATAAAATATTGTCATCTTTGTGGGATCAACATTTATGGGATGACACATGGACTTGATGAACTTCAGTACACTTCTGATCTATAATGTAGAAGTATTATTCTGACAACCTCTCAAAATGCATGTAAAATCCACCCAGGCATTCCTTCAACTTGAACATACAATTTATATTTGAAGTATTTCAATTAGGGGTTAATAAATGTGCTCACTTAATTATTAATACATGATTTAGAAGTCTTTTGTGGAGCTCCTCATTCAGGGATCCTAAGACCAAATGTAGACCATGATGATGATGGCCTGTTTTGGCCCCTTGTATCAACTACCTGCCTAACTGTGGAGTTGGAGCAGGTTTGTAGAAAGGCACCCCACCTTGGTGCATGGTTTGACTGGAGAAGGATTTACCCTGCATAAGTTGATCCAGTAATTAATTTCCTTCAGACTTAAAAAGTTCCCTCTTTTTCATAACTTGAATATGAATTTGGCTAACTACAGCTCTCAGCATTGGGAACGTATATCTTTGCCAGCTAGCTTAAAAAGAGCTCTTCTAAGAGGAGCCCTCTCTGTATGTTCCCCCAAATCATCAAGTCTTCTCTTCCCCACTTCTCACCTGAACCAAAGGTAGGTTTCTTTCTTTTGTTACTTTGGGGCAAGTTTTTCAGACCTAGGATTATTCTTCTGAGTTTCCTTTAAACTCTCTGTCATTATCAATGTTACTTTTACAATGAGGAGCTAGGACTGTAGGCAGTTTTATAACAGTGCTGTTAATATTTAATATAATTGTAATTCCACCACCCTATTCCTGTGTGAGGTAGAAGAGAGTCCCTGATTTCCAAAATGCAGGCTGGCAATCTGTGATTTATTCAAGGCAGCAGTGAATTAGCTAGCACAGGGCTCAGTGATGCTGCAGGTAGATGGTTTCAGACTGCTGGAGGATCTCTTTAAAGCTCTTTCAGGTGTCTCTCTGCTAGTCTGCATCTGGTATGATAGAGTTACTTCTTTCTATGACTCAGAATTGCTATTTTATCTGACAGTGATACCATGCTTCATTGACAAACCTGCCATCGTATGGATTGTCACTAATTATACTGGTGTTTTAAATGTTTACCTATAAAGCAGCAGTGGAAATGCCACCACTCACCTTGGCAATTTGATTCTGGACTTACTAATCTTTCTGCCTTCTGATGGCCCTTGGTTCAAATCCTTCAGATTTCTCATAAAGTTGGGTGCACGCATCTTCTGGACATGCATCCTGAGCTGAATCCGTGTCATAGCTGAAGTGATACTTCAGTGTTTTACAGTCTTTACATATCTCTTGTCTTTTTATCATATTAATGAACCATATTTTCTTTATGGTTGTCTACAATTTCTGAATTCGGGGTAGTGGTACCACTACCAGGCTGGTTGTCTCTCATCCTGTGTTCACACTGTTGGCTGGTCGATCTCTCATCACCATAGTTCTGTACTTGTCTTCCAACCTATTTTTTCAGTCCATTTTTCCCATTCATAAAGCCCATTTGGAATTCTCTTCCTGCCCTCTGACTGCCTTATCGTCCCTCTCACCTTGGCAGCATCCACAGAGTTGTTAAGAATAATTTTCTGTCCATCAGACCCAAATTCATAAAAACAGGGAGTGTGACTGGATACAGAACATAAAGCTTTGCAGAGACACACACATGAGGTTTCTTTCCCAGTTTACGTATTAACTATTCAGAGTATGATTTTTCCAACATTGTACTCAATGAGTATTAGATTCATCCAGAGCACATTTCCTCAGCCTCAGGGGCAGTGTGAAAGGCTTACTGAAGTCAGCATATTACCTGCCATTTCATCCCTATGCACAGGATCTGTTATCCTGTTGCCAAAGAACATCAGAATGATTTCACGCCATTTGTTCTTGAGAAACCCATGCTGCCTGCTACTCATCTCACTTGTTATTTTCTGCTGCTTATAGATAGTGTCAGTAGGAAAATATTTTTCCAAGAATAAAAGTTTATCTGACTGTTATAGAGTTCACTGTTTTTTCCCCCTCTTTCTTTCTCCACCTCTCTCACATTGCATCTTCTGAAGGTTGCTGGGCAGTCTTGTCTGCTTCATTCCTAAATAACCCCATTGACCCAGAAATAATCTCAAGTGCTTCTTCAAGTTTGCCCTCCTTGTTGGTCAAACTTTCTGAGCTAGTGCATACCATAAAAAGTTTTTCTCACTATTCTTTCCCTTCACCCTGTTGGTGATCTTTCATTCCCTACCGTTGCCTCTATTGTAAATTGACTATTTGTAGTGCTGGGCTTTCTCTGTGTGGTTCCTGTGATGGGCAACAGTGTTTCCCTTTATTTCTTTGACTTTTCAGTTTCTTTCAGATCTGCCATTCAACTTCAGTTTCTTGTCTCTACCTTTTAGTTTTCCTCTCTTTCTAGCGTGCTATGGGCTGTTTGAGTGAATACTTTCTTTTAGACCCTTTGCATGATCTTTAAATTACTGTGTCCTCTAATTTATACCACACACTATTTGCCCTGTTGCATTATTTAATTCTCTAAAAGGTTTCAGGTAGAGTGGTTTGTGTGTACAACACACTGCAAAGCACAGCTGTGTCGTGCAGCCTTCACATGCGTTTACTTTCTCCTTTTACTTAGTGTTTTGGGAAACAGCCTTTTTCACTCCATTATTTCCAGAGTCATGGATGCGTGAAGGTGGTGCTCCAGGCAGTGGCAGAGGTGTGAGAACTGCTGAATCACCCATGCCCTGACAGTAACCTTCCTGAATGCTGCAGTGGTACAGAGCAGGACATGGTGCACCGGTGGTGATTATTATGGGGCACATTACCCACTGGTACATGAACAAATAAGGAGTTTTGTTTTCTGGTAGAGTTCCAGAGTCAGACACCCATAAACTACTTGAAAACCAAGCAGAAAGAGAAAATAACTATGTGCTGATGCTGTTGTTTGCAGAGCATGGTCACATGTGTGTGTAGAGTTAGGCAGTCATTCCTGGTCAGATTTATTCCAAAAACATCTATTTGGTTTTTATATAGCTTCTCATTATTCAGCAATATATATAGGCACTATTGGGATACATTTTAAATAACTACTGCAGCAAAAATTTACCATTATTAATACTACTTTTTTTTTTCCTAAATTTTAGTGATGTACCTATAAATGTTCAGATGTACCTTGCTTGCTGCACCATGACCCAAACAGTGGAAGTCAGTAGAACACTTTCCATTGATTCATGTGGGCTTGTACAGATGCTTCTAAAGCATTTAACCTCAAAGTGCAGGCAAATAATAGATATGTAGGAATCTGAAAATATATATTACCTGCTATGAAAGAAAGGAATGGAAATGCAGAAGAAAGATACCCAGACCTACAGAGACACCAGCTACCTTGCAAGGTAGTGGCTCTCAAGCACTTTCCTCTTATCTTTTGGCTCAGGGGATGGTATATGTGCACTCTGATGTTTGAAGTAGGTTGGGTAGAATTTAACTTTTGGCTCAAGGGAGCCTTTAGTTTATTAAATATGGATGTTCTTGCTGGGGAGCAGTTGCAGGTGGAAGCACGATTTCTCTCTGCAGCACATCACTTCTCTTAAATGTACACATCTGGGAAAGAAAACTTGGCTTGTCTGTGCCTAAATCTTTTCTGTCTGGATCTGCCTATAAGAAATACCAATAAAAACTGTCAGATCCTAACAGTTGCAGGATTTCTAAGTGTGCGATGGTGTGATTGTAGCTGCCATCAACTCTGTGAATTCAGCTGCCTTGTCACAAGGCTGGCCTCTGAGAAGCACTGCTAGGAGATCTGCATTACCTGTAATTATACAGAGAAAATTGCTCAAGTTAATGCCGCGCCTAAACGCAGCGCTAACATCTGCCCATCTTGGCAATAAGACAGCTACCACAAATATGCGATGGAAGAGGCTGTCAAATACCCTGGCCTGTGCAGTAACTTGCTCTTCTAAGAAAAAAATTCCGGCTCCGGTTCCTAATGAGGCTGTGGATGATCTTTCCAAGCTCTGAAGCTATGGGATCTATCACTCATCCATCAGCATCTGTCCTGCTCTTCCTATGAGCATCCATTTCTGTCTGGATGCTGCTGAGGAGGAATCAGAGCTGCTGCTGAGTGGACTGTGGAGGAGAGTGACAGTCTCACCCTAATGAAACAATCAGGTTTATGAGCTGGTTTGCATTTCTGGTTTTGCAGGAACCTAGAACTGACTGTTTCTTGCTGTGACTGCAGGAAGCCTCAGGAGCAGTTCACAGTTCTCTTTGCTGCCAGCCTTTGGTGTAGTCTTATATACGTGTGTTTCAGAAAACATAACTTTCAACTGCCTGACACTTCCCAGTCTCTTCTATTGCTTGTCTACAGAGCTATCAATCAAATTGTTCTTGTTGGCTAACCAGTTTAAATCTTGTGTGGAAAAATTGTTAGTCCAAGATCATACTATGTAAGGACAAACGTGTGACTGCTGTGCCATGTTAATTCATTCATGAAAATGAACTGATAGAGTATCAATGTGAAGTTTTTAGGCCTTGAAATGATTTAAAATCTCTTAAAAGAAAGACTAGGGCTGAAACTTTGTCTCCGAGGCATCATTTTTAACTCAGCAGTAAGCTCTGATGGTCTTTTCTTTAAATTGCCTATTGTACAGATGCCTACAAAGAAAGTGCTTCTATGGGACTGTTTGTGTTTAGTACTGGCATTTATTTCATTTCATGTGACAGATGACTTGGCTTCTGGATCTAGTAATCACTTGCTCATATCCCACCAGGGCAGGTTTTTGACCTACTGAAATGCTGTGGTTTGCTTTGGGAGCACAGGCTGGCTGGGCAGAGGACCACGGCGGTCGCAGGTCCCCCTTAAGCCTGGATAGCTTCTGGCACATGTCTGTGTGGGCTTCGTTTGGCATTTCAATCAGATGAGAGGAGTGGGAGCGCTAGGCTGCCCAGGCTCTGTTAGCAAAAGCTGCTGTTGATGTTGTCTGTGGTGTTTCAGTGGGGCTGCCTCCAGGCTGCAGGACCATTTGATATGGACTTTAGTACTGCAGCTCCTGCACTGCTGGTGGACCCCTGGAGATCTCAGTGTCAACCGCCCCCCCAGAGCCCTCCTTGCCTGTAGGATATGCGTGTGCTGTGTGCCCATGTTATTGGATTTTTATCATTTAATTATTTTTTCCATAATGAAATCTACTTAAGAATTATTAATGGTGTGCATAGAGATCGGGTCCCACCTGATAAAGCCCAGCTGGCTGTGTGCCACCTGGCATGCCTTCTGCGTGTCACCTGCAGGCTTCACAAAAGACAGTGCCACCCAATTAAGATTTAAATGTCTGAAAGCCTTTCATATCTGTTGTGATTGATATTCTGTAATTGTGGGGTTTCCTACCAGATTTCAGGTTAAGCTTCATAGTTTGGGGTTTTTTTTTAATTTTTTTTATTATCCTAAGGCTTTGATCGTGAGACCCACTGATGAAAACCAGTGGATTGCTGGATGAAGCTGAATGAATTCTGCTTTATTCTTCAGCATAGTTGTGCTTTTCACTCACAAATAAATGCCTGATTTTTTGCTTGAGGGACTTTAAAAAAAAACCCAACAAAACAGGGAGAGGAGATTGAAGAATTGAATGCAGCTTTGCATTGTGACAATTTTATTTTAAGCAGATATTCTGCTTTTTTTTGTCTTCACAATATTATCATACAGCAGCTAAACTAATGAATATATAATTTTCTTTCCTTTCTGCTTGTCATGCCCTGCTAACATGGACATCTACAAAGGCTCAGGTTGGTGTTGCAATGTGTCTTCATCTTATCTTATTGTTCTCATTTAATAAAAAGGGTCTTCAATGTTGTTCTTAATCAGCTTTTTTCCCTTCCTCTCTTTAAAACTGGATCCAACATTATAACAGCATAATAGATTCATCCAGAGAGGTGCCACATTTGTTTGTTACCCCTGAAACTATCCTTCAGCTGCAGCAAAATGTGCTGTTTCAAAAACACAGGACATCGATTTATTTATATCTACTTAAATTTGCTATGCTTGCCTAGCTTTGTGACAGGGAGACAGCAGAAGCTACAGCACCTACAGCTTCTGGAATCAGCAAAAATGCAACCAAACTCTCACTGGAGAGTTTCTGCCTTGCTTTGAACACCCATATTTGACAACATAGTAAAATGGCATTTGTTATTATCTCATCTAGATTCAATAGTTCCTTGATAGTGAAGAAACAGAATTAAAAAAAAAAAAAAGCAGAGCCACCAGAACTGGCCATTTTTGAGTGTATTTGCATATCCTCCATACATACTTCAGCATCTCCATTTTTTTTGTGTCTAACTCTGAGACTAAATTGTCTTGAGTATTTCAGGTAAAAATAAATACTGAATATCTACTTGCTATCTACAGCATTATAGTCAGTGCTGTGTTCTGTTTCTCAAAGGCTGTAGTGACAGTAAAACCTTGAATAAAAACAGGGAGGCAGGTTTGGGGCCAGGAACTGTGCGTTCTCCCTTATTTTCTCATGTTGAGTGATGCCACCTTCTTACTTTAATCTACAGGAAGGAGCACTCATGCTTTTCACCATCTTACAATTTCATGGTTTTGATGCCAATCTTACATAAAATAAACCAAATAGTAAATATGAATTAATAAACCTTGTTGAGCAACATGTTAGTTCTATAAGTGTGATCTGTAATGACTGGGGTTCGACAGAACTCACTTCAATTAACTTTTTTAACAAGGCATTTTCCACTCGTTGCACTTAAGAATTTGAAATACAGCAGTGTCTGTCTTTGCATATTTAATCATCCATTAGAAGAAAATAAGGGATTTACTAGCAACATTTTGCAAGTCCAGGAAAAGACTAGTTACAGTAAAAGCATCTAAAGGCCATGGTGAGGGAAAGTGGAACATCCAAGTGCCTTTATAGCAAGAATACTCTGCTGCTTTCCTAGTATCATCTCTTTTCCTCATTTTACAGCTAGAATTTTACAGTGCTGCTTTTTTGATGGCTTCATCCTGAAATGTCTTTATCTGAACTTTTCAGTATCTGATTTTAAGCTGAGATGTCATCCAGTTAGTGCAAGAAATAGGGCATTTCCAGATTCATCCCCCCACTCCCCGAGGGCTCCTTCACCAGCCTCTAATAAATCACTCAATTCTTCATCCTCAATTTTCTCATGTGTAAATTAGGATTAAAGTTGAGCGGTTTTGAGGGTCAGGCTATAAATAGATAATCAAGAGCTGGGGAAACTTCAGAGGATAGATAATTGTTTTTACCCTCTCTACTCAGTGAAAATAATTTTTCAGCAGTGTTTTTGGAGGCCATCACCATGGCTAGTCCCTTGGAGTAATGGTGAAGTGTTTGTTTCGGTAGGAGCTTACGTATTGCCCCCAGGGCAGAGCCTGGGAATTGATATGTCTTTCTGTTTATGTAACTATTGTCCTGACTCTTCATTCATATTTTGTACTTAGAATAAAGTTGACCCCATCCTTCCGCTAGCTACAAAGTTTTAGGCAGGTCTAAGTTTTCTATAAACTTAGTTCAACGCCAGTGAAGGCATTTTATAACCTTAGCAGAACTCTTAATTGATTTCTTTTTTTTGGTACCACAAAGGAGGTAAAAAACACTACTCCTTTGATTTGAGTATAAATGAAAACTAAAAGTGCTGAATTTGCTTCACGAATATTTGTGAAGGAATCTGCTAGAGGTATAAAAAATTCAGGAATTCTGATATTTCAGAAGTCTTACCACATGCTGGTCTATTCAAACTTTTGTGCTGTAAACCATTCTTGAGTGATATTTTTTAAATTTTGGTGGCTCTTTGCAGCATCCAGGTGCCTAAAGAAAAGTATTTATCAGTGAAACAGCTGCTTTTCAAATTCCAAATTGCTTGAAAATGAATTGTTTGGTTAGTTTTAATACTGGTGAGTGGTTAACATATTTCTGGTGATTGTGATCAATATATAAACTAGCATGAAATAAAATCAATTTTATTTTAAAGAGAACTATTTAATGTTAAAATTTTAATGAGGTCTTTTCTGTGATGTAGTGTTTGTTAATGTGCAAATACTTGTCCTTCAGATATGCAGTTAATTCAGTAAAGCTTTTAAATACGTGCTTAGATCTGCCACATCAAACATGCACTTAAGTAATTAACAAAGTAAGTACTCCATTTTGAATTAAGTTTTAAGGAATTAAATAAAAGAAACTCATTATTAGGAATTATCTAGTTTGGATTAAATGGAATGCCAAGGCATTATTAAAGAGTTATAAAAATTATTCATTTAATGTATGGGCAGCTTACAACCAAAAAAGAGATTTGGATGAACTAGATGGAGTCAACATAGAAGTCAAATTTGGAGGTAAGTGCAGTGGATCGACACCTTTGGAGCTGCATCTCCCACCATGCTCCAGATTCATTCATGTCAGGCTGGTTTCAAGCGGTCCAGTTTTCACAGAGTAAGAGGAGGAGAGGGCCACTTTTGCATGGTTCTATCCCACTGCTGCCTCCTTGCAGCCTGGATAAGCAGAGAATATAGAAGTGAGTGTGCAAAAAGTATTACGAGTGAGCAAATTGCTGGCCAGTCTCAGTAGGAGTGTTTTTAATATCTGCACTTGAATTTCCTTACCAACAAGTGTCTTTGCAAAGCAGAGCAAATCATCTCTCTTTGCTATTTGAGATCTTCTCTAGCTGTCGTGTTATCCATGGTGGTCTCCAGAGTTTAACAGTAGGCTGTTATTTCTTCAGCTGTGGCTGTTTCAGTGTGTTAGGTCTAATGTAACCTTGGTATAAGGGCAGCGATGTGAAATGAACTTACGTTAGCAAAGAATTTAACCCATTTTTATTAGAAATGAATAGCACAGAGGTTGTCCTCAGGGTTTCAGGCAACTGCTACAGTGATCAGTTTGGTTGTTCTAATATAATAAGCAGGTATTGACTTTAGTTGAGGTGAACACCAAGATTTACTGTCTTCAAAGCTAAAATATCGACTGAGGGAAAACCAGAGTCAATATTTACCTTGAGGGACAATAAATCTGGATGTTCACTGAAATATGAAGTCACTGTGATTTTCAGAAGCATTGAACCTTGTTCTTTCTAGTTTACTCTGTAGGTGGTCATCAGAAAAGCTACCTGAAGTATAGGTATGAATTTCTTTTAGTGAGTCACATCAGTTGAGCAAGTGCACATGTTTCTACATGTCCTTTGCAAGGTCACTATTATTACTGACCTTCATTTAAATAAAAAAGTTACAGAACATTATAAATCACACCAAAGCTCTCTGGTGGCTAGATATTTAGACTTTTCATTAAAATGCAAGTACCAGCTGTTAAAAGAGGAAATAAATAGATTTATATTTGTGTATCTTGTTGAAATAACTATCAATGTCAAGATACTTTAGCAAGGACTTGGGGTTTGCATTTGTGTGAATGAGTACTGGCTTCTTTTATTAGGGCAAGCCTACAGCAGTTTGTCTCTTAAAAAAGTAGCTTCTGTACATATTCCCTTTAATTTACTTAGAACTGTGCCCATTAACTTGATGTTAAGATTCAGTTGTTAATGTATTGCAGGTTAGTTGTGACTCCACAGAGTGATGCGGTGGTCCTATGAAAGTCAGCATCAAAACTCCTGTCGACTTCAGGCAAGCATCAGTTCACCCCTTGGTTCATTGAGCCCAAAACCCAGCATGTTGATACGAATAAAAATTCAGGAAAGCAGTTAATGTACTAAAATGCTAGAAGTATTTTGGTTGGCTTTAGTTCTTGAAAGAGTTAAAGGCGAGGCACTGGATGATGGAGCCAGGCTGGTCCCCTGGGCGCTGAGCTCTGCAGCTCTGCACGGGTCAGGTGTCTGTGGCTTCCAGCATCTTTCTACCCTCTGTGAAGTGCAGAACAATGGACCCCTGTGCATGGACTTCATTCAGTTTCTGTCCTTCAGGAGATGGACTGTGGTAGTACAGCTCCATGTCTGATGTCTGAAGGGGTTTGTAAATGCACTGTCATAGTGGGTTTGCATAAATTTGAGGAAGGGTGAGCATTAAGTGGGTTATTTCCAAACAAATGTTGTCTTTGTCCTTGGGAAGAGAAGTGGCGTAGCTGGACAAGAAACTTCTGTATCTGCAGCACAGGTAGCAGCTGGCAAATGTGATGTGGGCCAGGATGCTGATAGTGAGCCTAATTTGAGGATTGGATGCACTCTGTGTTGTAGCTGTGGATCCATGGGAGCACATCCCAACCCTCTCCAGTCTCAGACACTTTGAGTCCCTGGGTTAGGTGAGGAATGAGGGCACTGTGTCCCATCCCAGCTTCTGTTCATGGTTGAGAAAGGGTGCTCAGGAGGTGAGAAGTGATCTGAGGTTCCCCTAGTTGGTGGGGCCCAAAGAACAGGAAGGATTAGTCAAAATCCTTTGAAAATGCAAAATCAAGAACATCACCTGTTTGACCTCCTTAAGTATCACAGCTGTTAGCAAAAGATAGGAATGAAAGGCTTTAAGGTTTGTTGGTCGGCTTTTTTTCAAATACAAAAAAAAAATAGGGGAGTTGGAAGTGATTGAAAAGAAATGATGGCAAGAGAAACAGGAGGAAACTGTTGTCCTGTGGAGGAAAGGAACACATGCCACATCACTGTGGTTTTTAAATGCGGAGATAGAGATGCAAATTATATTTACAGATTCTGAAATGTGTTGCCACAGAGTTTCACCTGTGGAAATCTTGCATCTCTTTGAGACTCCCATTTGAAAGCGTAACAGGGTCTACTGATACACAGTGTAACTTTCTCTGAAGGAATCTGCCCCTCCCAGTAATGCATGGTGGTTATTTACACCTTCCTGGTGTCTCAAAGGTACTACTGGATGTGGGATTGCTCAGCACCAACACAGCAGAGGAGAGAGGTTGTTCACGGATGGGACATGCAGTGCTGTCAGCACAATAACTTAGGAAAACACTTTATTTATCACAGTTATATTTAATACCATTGTAACCTGGGAATCCTGACCAAATTGGAAGTGCGGAATGGGTCTGCATCAGACTGCTCGGGTGTTGAGGATCATGGGGCTGGTGCTGTGTGCCCTCCCTCCTCTGGTGCAGAGCCAGGTGTCCGTTGGTCAGAGGAGAGAGCTGATGGGGCTTCACGTGTAGTCATACCACCTTGACACAATTAGACAGCAGAATACAAGTGCTCTATTAATAGCTTTATTATTGCGATCCTGCTTGCTCTTGAAAGAGCACATTTGAAGTATCACTTCACATCACGTGTATTTGTGTCATTGCATATGAGATCTCTGTTTTGCCTTCGCACATTTCCTTGGACAGATTTTAGTTCATGTAACATCCCATCCCTGTCCAAACCCTGCTCATTTTCTTACTCAGAAAACCTCAGGAGGTTTTGATCACCAAAACACAGTTGTGGTAAATTTCTGGTGTTAGGCCTCTACTACTGTCTGCAGGTGGGCTTTGCTGGTTTGGAGGGGTCTGAAGTTTAATAAAGAGCAATAAGAGGTCACTGAGACGAATCGAGATTTCCAAGCTCTTGGTCTCGTCCAAACACAGAGCAGCAGCTGCTTGCTACAGGCGGTGGGTGAGCGCTGGAAGGCTGGCAGTGCTCGTGTCGTGACCTGCAGGATTTGCAGCAATATCCTCTAACCCTGAGGAAAGGTTATTTAGCACAAGGAAAAGAATTGTAAATCCCTAAAACCGCTGTTTGTGCTGCAGCTGCCCCTGCTGCCTCGCCGTGCCTGTGCAGGGGCTCAGGCAGCACTGTCACCTCCCAGTCTTTCCCAACTTCATCATTATCTCCAAAAGTCTAAAGGGCAGAAACAGACACCCACACAGCTCTTGATAAACTTATTAATAAATAATTTTTACCTCCCTTAACACTGCCCAGCGAGATGTCTCCACCTTGGTCTGCAAGGTCCCTGCCCACCCACCGGCAGCCAGTTCTTGTGAAGTTCGGTGGTTTGCTCGCCCTTGGTTTTGCCTCCCCTCTGTTCCAGGGGAAACTCTGATCACACTTAAAGCACTCGCATTTCCCTCTTCAACTGATCATCTCCTGCAGACGACAGTATGTTTTGTCAGACAGCATAGGCAGAGTGTAGTTTTTCCTTCACCCCCATGGAGCAGGGAAACTCATAAATACTCCCTGTCTCTACATCCATCTCCTGACTGTCTTCAGGGAATGTGATGGCTTCGCAGTGCCTAAAGAGGGATTGTTATTGTTGCCGGCGTGCGCAGAGAGACAGCCGCAGGAGTCAGTAACTCTCTCAAGGTGACAGGCTGGCTGGGGCAAGACAGTGGCACCGTGCCAGGCTTGGTGTGCTGCCGTGTCCCCCCACGCCTGCCTGCTCCCCGCTTGCTGATGCTGAGCACAGGTCCTGCTCAGTGGGTGCTTTCTCTCTTTGCTCTAGTGGACACCAGTTAATGAACATGGTTGCACAGCTAATTAGTGGTACTTGTGGTGCTGCTTGCTCAGTCTAGGAAATGTAGCCTCTATCTGCACTTTGTACAATATATAAATACCTATTGTCCTGGTTTCAACTGGGTCAGAGTTAATTTTCTACCCAGTAGCTGGTACAGGGCTGTGTTAACACACTGATGGTTTAGTTCTTGCTGAGCAGTGTTTATACCAACTCAAGGGTTTTTCAGCTTCTCATACTGACCTGCCAGCAAGGAGGCTGAAGGGGCACAAGAAGTTGCAAGGGGACACAGCCAGGACAGCTGACCCACACTGGCCAAAGGGATATGCCACAGCATATGATGTAATGCCCAGTGTATAAACTGGGGGGACTTGTCTGGGGAAGAGTGGATTGCTGCTCAGGGACTGGCTGAGCATCAGTCAGTGGGTAGTGAGCAATTGTATTGTTCATGACTTGTCTTTCCTGGGTTTTATTTCACTCTTTTTTTGTTGTCTTCCTTTTCATTACAGTTATTAGTAGTATTATTAGTTACTGTTGGTCTTTATTTAATTTAAATTATTAAACTGTTCTTATCTTGACCCATGAGTTTTACTTTATTTTTCTGATTCTCTGCCTGATCCCACCAAGAGTTGGGGGAATGAGTGAGCAGCTGCATGGTGCTTAGCTGCTGGCTGGAGTTAAACTATGACACCTATATAATGTATAGTTAGGCCAAATACCACCTCCTTGGTGTGTAGAAATGATTCACCCACATCAAGTGACTGAGGTAGACTGTTATCTTTCAAAAGCCTTTGTGCAGGCCCAGGGGAAGCTGGAAAGGTCTCACACCCCCTGCGCTCCCCCAGAAGGCTTCAGGGTGACTTCACTTGCTTGTGCAAGAAGGCTGTCGCACCAAACGTTATCACTGTGCGTATTTCATCCCTGGCATAGTAGTCTTCATAAATTTTACACATTCTGTCGTGTTCCTTGTGCACAGACTGTGAAAAAGGATTTGTGTTTAATAACCTGTAGGAAAAAATGGTACTAACTGTACTACTGCCTTTAGCCCCCACCCCGTTCCTCTCCCTTTCCCCCTTACT
This sequence comes from Ceryle rudis, assembly GCA_033439905.1. Classification (NCBI taxonomy): domain Eukaryota; kingdom Metazoa; phylum Chordata; class Aves; order Coraciiformes; family Cerylidae; genus Ceryle; species Ceryle rudis. The sequence continues at coordinate 68,730 of JAAGNO010017906.1, forward strand.
TTGCATGAAACGTAATGTTCTAACAAGTTTATGCTGTGCTTTGCCCACACCAGTCCCGATTTCTGCTTCTCTTTCTTTTCTCTACCTATTTTGCACTTTTCAGCTTCTCGTGCATAACCTATAGAAAAACCTATAGTTAAAATCAGTTCCTGATGTTTTCTGATTCAGAGAAATCTTTTTAGATAACTTGCTTTTCTTTAGCAAGTTATCTTCTTTTCATTTGATCATTTGATCATTTTCTGATGGGGCACCAGTTTTGGTTTCAGAGTGGTATCTCAACCTCCTCTTCCTCCCCCCCTCCAAAATGCTGCAAATATGGTTTCTGTATTGTTGTGACCACAACATGTATGGTCATAATCTGGTATTTTAAAATGAACTATAAATTATTAAAACCGTGACTGATATTTTTGTGGGGGTGGGGAGGGGGTAGTTGGAAGGCAAGCTATTGATTTACAGTTACTTTAATGGGAAGAACTGAATGACTCCACAGCAGCAAGGCTAAGGAGATTTTGGTGTGTGGAAGAAGAAATTTTAGGTGCGTTGTACTTTTCCAGGGGAGCACAATTGTGCTTCATACAAAGCAAAAGAGAACACTGTATCTTCAAATCAGCTTTTGCAGACAAACTAGTTTCAAAATAAATAACTTTCATTCATTACTGTAATAGAACTGTTGATGCATTCATTTGTTTAAACCTAAAATCCTGCTAAAATACTGTATCTTAGTGTCCTGCTGCTTGCAACCTGAATATCCAGCATCTTTTAAAACCATTTATCAAGCTTTTGGCTGTATTTTTCTCTCTACATAGATACTGTAGTTCAGGAGAATACACGGTCATGTTTGATTAGGAGATGTGTTAGAGATAAGTCACTTGCAGGGGAAAAAAAGCATTTACAGTTTTTGTGTATAAAAATGAGATTTGTCGGATGCATGAAATTTCATTCTTTTATGGTAAATGACTTACAAGGATATGTTGGAAGCACAGGTAAATGGATGCTGATTTTAAGTTTGTGCCTTCTGAAACACAAAAAGATGCGGTACATACGGTCCTGATGAAGGACGTGTGATAGATTATAGCGCGAGCAGTCAGAGCAGATGAAATTGTAGTGAAGTTCCTATTCTGGCTGCAGGAAATAGCTGTTATTTATCCTGTTTCCTAAGATGCTGCATGCATACTACTGCTATATACTTAAAAATCCCTCGGCAAGTCAATAATGAATAAAGGAACTTAAAGCTATTACAACCCCCTTAACATAAGGAGAGTAAGCCGGGATGTTTTTTAGTGTAGTCTTTCCTGGATTTGGCGGAGGCTTGTTGCAGAGATGCTAACCTGCATAGTTCAAATGAACACTTTTGATTCTTTCTCCTGGCAGGTGCATGAGGCAGTCCCATGCTACAGCAAGTGCAATCAGTATTCTTGGGTAGTAGAACCATGGTCTCCGTGCAAAATCAACAGCGAACAAAATTCCCTCCACTGTGGAGAAGGAATACAAACAAGGAAAGTCAGGTGAGTGAAGACAAAAGCACAGGTACTCCGGATTAAAAAGAGCTGATACATACTTGCATAAAGCTGCAGTGTCTGGCCACCTGATAATGAGTAGGTTGCTGAGTCCGGTATATTTCAAATGAAAAGAAACACATGTTTATGTGCAGTGGCTTACAGGAAAGGCATCTCAGAGATGCAGCCTTGTGTTACGATCAAGACATCTTTCAGGAAGAAGACATGATGTTTAAATTAGAATTCTTCAACCTAAATGCCATATGTACATAAACCCCCCTGAGGTGCAGAGCCTCCATGTTCTGATTTGCTAACATTTTCCCCAAGTAATGGCACTGCATGCACCAGAGTGGCACTCGTTATTAGTGAATATTCATTCCCCAGGCACGGTGAAATGCTGAGTTATTTCCAAATGTTCAGATGTTACTAGCAGGAGCACAAAGGATTGTTTTTGCTGGTTGTCGTTTTCTGTTCGCTCATCTGTCAGCCGATCAAAGTTAAAATCCCTCTGTATGAAGTTTGAACTGTTTATTTAAAGTAGTTATTGAAATCTGTGAGTAACAAAAGCATGTCGTGTGTGTAGCTGGTTTTGATTTGCATTAATGTGAATAATTCTGCTTTTTGACCTGCCATGCTGCATGTAGCTATCACCTTATGTATAGTGTCCTACGTGGGGTCAAGCAGACCTGTTGATATCCATCCCTTCTGTAGTATGCTGATGATCCTCTAATTAAAATATCTGTTTTCTACGTAGGTGTGTAAGTACTGCTGAGGACTCCGGAGGGGAGACTGTGCCCAGCACACTGTGTAGTCAGGCTGAAATCCCAGATACAGTGCAGAAGTGTAGCTTGTACTGTCCCAGTGAGTGTGCAGTGTCTGACTGGGGACAGTGGAGCAAGTGTCCGCAGGTAGGTTGTGCTGCTTTTGTCTCTGTGGCAATGTTCCTCACACATCGGTCTTCTCTGTCCTTCAGGCATTTCATGAGATAGTTATTTTCTAATGAAGTAAATTATTTTCTGAGGGAAGTTAGGCTTCATGGATCCTACCAGCATGATTGAATGTGGAAATATTTACATTTCTACAGAGACTGAGCTATAGAAAGTTAGTTAGTAAAACCCACAGTCATTACTGTGATGGTTGATTCCGCTCATCCTTCCACGTGGTCTACAGGAAAGGACCCACAAAAGTACAGAGAGTGGAGGGATCAATATTCTAGCTGCAGTAAGGGCTGCCTGTGTTAGGAACTATTTACAGAGGAGAGCTGTGTGAGTGAAGCACAACTGCCATAACAACCCGCTGGTAAACTGTGGTGGTGGCACTCCTCTGGACAGGTCTTAGGCCTGAGGGAATGACATATCTCCCTTCCCAAGAGACATTATTTCTGTCCAGCATTTCCTCCTCCTTCAAACCTTGAGGGAAGATTTGAGCCACCAGCAAGAGAAGAGTATGGCAGCAAGATGCCTGAACAATTTGTTATGTCATGAAATACTCAAAACTTTGTGAATTATGCAGGGATTCAAGGCACTGCCAAATGCTCTGTGTTTTTCTAAGTCCGCGAGATGGAAAGAAGCTGCAAATTCTGTCTTGTGAAAACTCTGTCCTCAAAGCATGTGATGTCAAACCAATTGTTTCTTTCTGATCAGTGTTGAAATAAGTGCCAGGTTTAATCTCAGGGGTTTTTTTAATAGACTTGCTTGATGTATTTAAGTGACAAATATATATTCATTGCCCCTGTGTTAACAGAGCCATTATCAAAAGTCTGAGTGGTTATTGGACAGGTATTTATACTACTGCAGGCACAGATAATTTCCTTCCATAATATTTTGTGTAGCATATCAATATACTCGGTAAGAACATGTCAAATAAAATCTTGTGTTTCATTCCCTGCCTTCGCCTCCCCCTGAGCAGCATAGCTTTGATAAAGTATAACGCTCTTGCAATGGATATAGATGCTTGGATACCTTTCAAAGTCCCACTGAGGTTGGGCTGTTTCTTTGCCATTGACTTTTTTGGAGATAGATTTTCTTCATTTTAACATGCAGTAACGGATGCAGAGATCCTCAAGGCCATTGGGTCTTTTTTAGGTGCCTGGTGGTAGTTGGTTAATCACAAAAGACTGCCTGAAGCTTTAAGCACCCTAGTATCCTTAAGACATACTAAGGTTTTGCCTGAAGGCTCCTCTTCTGGCAATGGTGGAGCCTCTGTAGTCCACAAAAGTGGGAGAGGGATGTCCAGATCTCGTGGGCTGCACTCCATCATCAGGCAGCGTAGGTCTTGACAGTTGCAGGGCTGAGCGCCACAGTCCCTGTGTCTCCTTGTACATCCTTTTGCCATGGTAGCTGTTAATTCATAAATGTGAGGGCATCTGTATGCCAATGCAATTAACCGAACAATATGTTTCACAAGCTGTTCTGCAATGCTTTGTTGTGAAACTGGGATAACTGTGAGCTGGTGAAGCATGTGTTTAAACAGTTCTGTCCAGATACGCGGCAATAAACAGCTTGAAGTTTTATGGATAGATAAAACCCTCCCTTTGACGAGTTTACAGCGGTGCTGTCTCCCTTTTATAGCTACTCTGACTATTTGTGTTTGGGTTTGAGAGGGGACCACACAGCACAGTCCCTCCCAGGCTGCACGTGCTTAACATCTCCAATGCAAGCACTGGAATTGCTGTAAGCACAGAATGGCTTTACCGTGACAATGGTGTATCTTCAGTATGTGTGGGAGTACTGGTGTGCTGGGGCAGGGATTGAGGGAAAAGTGGTGGCTGGGACTGAGGCATTGCCAGCACCAGGGTAACTAATGAAACCCTCCATCTCTTGAATTGCCACTGGGAAAGGTGGTCACCGAGAATGGCCACAAGCTTATGGACATGGTCTATGGAATTACAAAGGCAATGGAGCCTGCACAGAATCATCTGTAAGGGAAGAGTTGTGTGTGGACAGTTGAATAGCTCCACTGGTTGCAAATGAGAGCTTGGGTCTGGACCTTTCATGGAGACCCTACATATAGACATCCAAATACAGGAGTCTGTATCTGGAGCTGAATTTCACCTTAAGTCTTTTGGTCAGACCTGTGTGCCTCCAGCCTTGTGACAAATGTCTTCCCGTGGAGCCCAAAGCCACATCAGTAAGTTTGTGTGCGTAGAACCTCTTGCTCATTAGGGCTGTCTGTTTAATCGCGTTTGAGGGAATTTTGCTCAAGAGTTAGTATACTAACATGGTTTCTGATTCATGCCAAACTGGAAGAAATTGCCTGTCTTCTGAGGACGCATAAAATGCTTTTCGAATATTCACCAAAAATTCATTTTCTAAATAAGACTCCTTTCTCTCCTACAACCAATCCAAAAAATGTGAAGGATCGCATCATATTGTAAAGAAAAGGCAAAACCATACATCCTGGCTGCTCTTTTTCACTCATGTTTTACATTTCATATCAAAATAGTTGGCACTCTCTTAAGTCATGCCACTCTTGTGAGGCAGCTGCCAAAGAGCGTTCCAGGAAATCTTCCTGTATCTCTGGTCATGTTTGGCTTGCTGGAGATAAAGAGGATTTATGAGACTTGACAAATTTTAGTTTGTAAGAAATGAACAATCACCGTTTCAGCCTCATCTTTGCCTGAGTAGCTCTTTGATTTGAGATATTTACCTAAGATTTTGGTCAGGTGAGAATTCTTTTCCAGCCACTTTGGTGTTCTGCTCATAATTTATAGTGTTGATAATAAATTCATCTTGATAGCAGAATAAGTAATTCTTATCAGCTGAATATAAAAAGGCCTTTTAGATTATCCAGTGCACCTTTTGTCAATATGTCATTGTACTCTGGATACTTTCTAAGGTATTACTTGGTTTTATCTTGTAGCAATACTCTTCCCCTGTGAATTTTCCACTTTGGGGATGGTAAATGATCTTGAATCATGTTGAAATCAATGACTCATAAAGGTGGTGACTGCTTTGTCAATAGTAAGGTTTTTTTCTTCAGTAAGTCTTTCTGTTAAAACATTTTATTTGTTCTACCTTTTTTGGCTGCATTTCCCTTTTGATTTTAAATATTTATGTTTCTAGGGTGGTCTTTTGCAATTTCAGATGCTCCCACGATTCTTTTATCTGTATTTTCCAACTGAATTGCAATTTTTTGCATCTTGATTATAGTGCTATTTAACACTTCTACACAAATCTATATTTTAATATTGCCTTTAGTAACACTTTGTCATGACCCTGAAACACAGCTGTCTGCAATGTAATACTTTGAGGTTACTTTTGAGTTTTTGTCTCATTACTGGATTCAAGAAACTCATAATTACTGATTGAAAGCTTCCCTATTATTCTCACATTCTCTATTGTGAGAAGTAAATTCAAAACGGTTTTCCCTCTGATTGAAGACTGGTTTTTGGCTCTTAAAGTTTTCTTCTTTGTCTCTAAGTAACATCCACGTAACTTAAATATCAAGGCTTTAAAGCCATTTAAAATAACAGTTTGAAGCTTGCTAGTCAGGAAAAAAAAAATCATGAGCAAATTAGATTGACTTGCATTTCGCTTCAGAGATTTCATATTCGTTACAGCTACAATAGCGTGTTCAGTCAGACATCATCACTTGATTGCTCAAAGACCCAGCTAAACAATCTGGAAACTGAAATCCTATCATCTCTGTTACATATTCAGTGATCGGATAACACGCACTACCTGCGGTGTCTCGACTTTGTATTCATCTGACTTGGAAATGTAATTAATTGACTTCAATTGAATTCATCAAAGCATTCTTAAAAAGAGTTAATATGCGAGTTGTGCTACAAGTCCCTGAAATAATTACCTCAAATTTATTTTGTCATGTGGATGGCTGCTGCAGCCCCCAGAGCTGAGCGGAGTGGCCTCCTCGTTTGCCTCAGCTGTTGGCATTTCTAGCAGCTAATTCCAAGAGGTCTGAAATTAGTTAATTAGAAGAGGTTACATGTCTAGTGAATCAGAACAGCTGTCCCTGTTTCAGTGAGCATTTTCCTCATGGATCGATAGCATTGTACAATGCTCAGGACTTGCAACAATTGAGTTGTTATTCTCTTGAATCTATTGGGGGGGGAGGGTGTGTAATACTGTAAGAATGGATGGTATTAAAAGTGGCACCAGGCAATACAGCCACCTCTCAGGTTTTGCAGTGACTTTCATCGTAGGTGCGAGTCAGAGTAGTGATGGTTTGGAAATGTCAGCTGGAAGAGAAACTGTGAACTCTTGTAGATGCTGGGGCTCACTGCGTGCGTTAGCGAAGTCTTCATCATGACTAGCACCTTTATATGTACATTTGGCAGAGGACCTGCACTAAGGAGGGTGGATTGAAGAGTGTAGCTTGCACAGAGTTGTATTTCTAGGCCAAGAGATAATTTATTCAGGTCAAGCATGAGAATTCTGCTGGTCAGAAGACATCCTGGAAGGACAAAGACTGCTCCTTATGCATAGCTGTGACTTGATTTTTTATATATATATAGCTTTATGTAAGAGTTGGTAAGTGCTCTATTTTTTAGATTCGCTCATTTATTTTTATTCATCTTTATTAACAATCTTTTTTTTTTTTTAAAGTCATGGTTATATATGGAGGCAGATAGGGTTTCAGAACCTAGATGCAGCTCAAAAAGAAAATTTATGCAAATGCATTTTCATTTCAAAAGACTGCTCATGTTATTGTAAATGGCTTGTTAAATTGTTACAAAACATCCACATCAGCATGAACAATATAACGGTTCATTGCACTGTTAAAAATAGTCGAGTCCTGGTGCTGCCAGTGCATTTACCTTAGTTTGAAGTTGTATGTTTCCTTATGAATAGCCAGTTAGATACAATGTGGGCAGCTATTTATAGTGCAGTGTGCATTGTACAAGCTGTTTGATAAATTAAACAGCTTAAAGGGCTCTCTAATGGGTTACAACCTTTGCGCTGTACAATTATGATGCATATGAAAGCTCAGATCAATGGGCAGCTTTTAAAATCTATCACAAAATAGGTCTAATAGTGTATATTAATGTGTGATATGGTTACAGCTCTTACTCTGGAACTTAGCATTCATAACCTCATAGTTGTGTTTATTTAACACCCTTCTATTCCCAAACAAACTTTCTGTGCTTTGTCTGTTCTGGTTTTGTCCAGAGCAAAAGCTGGGTACATCCTTTGTTTATGTTTGTGCCCTCACTTTTTATGTTAGCTTAAAATAGTGACTGGTGGTCATGGTGGAAAAATGTGATTGGCTAAATGAAATATAAAAAAATACAATAGGTAATAGTGCAAATATTTCCCCCAGAGAATCAACATGATGGCTTTTATCATTTCTAAGCGGTCCTTTGGGAAAAACTCTGATTCATTCCTACTTTAACATTTTATGTACCTCTCATTGCTTCAGAATATTTTGTTTCTGTAGTGGTTTATATAATCTAGTCTATAGATCCCTGGCTCTTCATTGAGCTGGCACCTAACCTTGAAAGTACGTAGAGTTCTCCAGGCCTCTGACCTTCTACCTTCATGCGTCACAGCTACCTCCATTTCTTAGGACTTGTTTCCTCTCTTATATTTATGGCAAATCAGCACCCATATTCATCGTCCTTCTTTGATCCATAGAGTGGGTTTCAGTTGTCCAGAACAGATGCAAAAATTGGACAAAGGTTTTCCACTTTCTAAGCAAGTAGTAAACTCTGAGGGTCCCCAGTCTGCAGCAAGAGTCATTTGTCCTTCCCAGTACCACCAACCCTCTGGCAGAGCAGAGCCTCAGTTTTCCCGGAAAGATCAGGTGAACGTGCCAAGTGTGGATCCAGAGTTGCTCTTACTGTGGTTCACTGGAGGTATCCCTGGAGCTGACACCCAAGTGAGAAACTGAATTCCAACCCATACCTTCTTTTTCTCTTTCCTCTACATGATGTCTGTCCAAGACAAGATATCTGATGCTCTGTCTGAACCCAGCGTGGATCAGCATACATGTGGAGAGCTTCAGCACCTGCATGGGTTGCACTCATTTCAACCATCACCTGGCTTTGACACTGCCTGTGGTTGTACTCTGTTGCACCCACTCCTGCCCCATTGTTGCATAACAGATCTCCAACTATTGAAACTAGTTATGGGATTTATAACCACAGGCATGAAAATAAGTAGCTTGACCATAAAGACATGATCTCAAAAATACAAGTCAAACACTACGGAACGCTTCTGTTGTACATACCTGCTTTTCTCTTACCAGTGAGTTGGCTGATTCATTCCTTGTGCTTCCTGTAGAAGAACGTGGGCTAATGCAGAGCACAAACCAGCTGTGATTACCTTACAGGAGGTAATGGCCAACTTAATGTAAAATTAACTTTAAAAAAGCTTAATCTATGATCAGTGAAAGTAGTAGTTATTAATAGAACAGTAGGAAGTAAAATAATGTCTTTTAAAGCATAGCATCCACTCAGCGGGAAGAGAGGAGCTGTAAATGAAGATACTCAGTAAAGGATTACTGAATCACACTGGGTTTTATTTATTTAAACATCCCAAAATAGTAGATTCATATATGCTTGTGGTAAGAAATTTGGATTATTAGTGGGGCAGAGCAGATCCAGTCTTGATCTCTATGTATCTGAAAGGCACCTTCACTCTTTTGTATGGAAGAGTATTTGAACAGTCAAGTTGGTTTTGTCATTTTCTTCTTTGTGAGAATATTCAGAATCAACCCCTTCCTAATCTTGCCCAAATCTTAATTAATTCTGTGATAATTTCATACTATAATTACTCAAGTAATATTTCTTTAATTTACTCCCTTTTCTATATTACTGACTGCTGTTTCTGTCCTGCCTCCTAAATATGTAATTTGCCATTGATGGTGCTTGATTTTTCTCTCGGCTTTTTTTAAGATCCAACTTCAGAACTAGAGAAATACCATTGGTAGTGATGGCAGTGGTGACAATAGTGACGTAACATCTTCCTCCTGCTGTGCAGATTCCACACTTCTCTTTGTTATTGCTTGTTAATACCCTCAGCATTTCCCTGCTGGAAACAATCCCCCTTCTTTAACTTTCCTCATTCACATCCTGTAATGACTTTGAGTCAGCCAAGCCATTCCTCAACCTTTGCCATGTGGTAAATACTTAATTTTTCCAGCCTGGGATTTTGGAGGCATCATGAAGGAGTTGTGCACACAAGCCCATTGAGATTCCAGGGTGGCTGGATGCTCAGTTCCCTCTCGCTCTTTGAAAATCCCAGCTTTCATCTTTTTCTTTGCAAGTCATTCCCTCCTGCTGCTTATTCAGTTCCATATATATTTGGCTCAATTTTTTACATAGTTAACTTGAAAGAGTAAGGCCAGAAAATCAATTATAAAACTAAATTGACTTCTCAATTGACGTAAAGAGAAATTCAACAAATAATATTACAGGATATTAGTTACAGTTTGCCAGCTTTGAATTTTTGCATGTTTCCCATGTACTCAGCTTGATTAAATGAACACTTTTCTTACAGAGATTTTTTTATTATTCAAAACTGGTAAAAGTGGGGAGCTTATCACATCCACTCTGGCTTCTGAACAACACAGCTCATCAGTGCAGTGAGAACACCACCTTCAGAGCTGCAGTAAATCACTCGTTTATTTGGATATTGGCAAACACCAGATAGATTTTGACCTTTTTGCACTGGTCTGCTACCTATCAGGAGGACATTTCAGAGGGAAAATGATTCTGCTAGCCAGGAAATCTGGGTGGCTGTATGATAGCACGTGTAGCGCTTGAGCTACATCAGTGCTGTAGATTTGAGCATGATGGGGTGCAAGATAGACGGGGGTAAAATAGTACTTTTTAATACTATTTTTAAAATACTTCTATTAAAAGAAGTTACTTGTCTACAAATGATACATAATTTATGTCTGCAGATTCTTATTTTGAAGGGAGCAAAACCGGGTATTTCCAAGATGGTACAGTTAACTTCTTTTGCAGCATTCATTGATTTTCTTTTTTCCCTTTTGTAACATAATGTAGAGAAAAAATAATTAGGAGTAGCTACTGGGATAACGTCTTTGATTTTTTTAAATTTGTTTTGTTTTATTGGCAAATCATTTAAGTTATTAGTGTTAGTTGTAAGGATGAAGAATCAGATTAGTTGCCAAAAAGACAGTAAACTATTGGTAAACACTTAGTGTGGCTTTAATTTTCAGATAATTAAGAACAATTGGGTATTTTAGATGACCTTGGATATTGAAATAAGATTTCCATTTAAAATGATTTGACAAGGTTTGCGTCGGCAGTAATAACTTAATAGAATTTCCTTCACGTGGTATAAGCATAAGGAAAATAGGCCCTGACATTGTGTTTTAAGACTGGACCAGACTTTTTTCCTGTTTTTCCTGATACATATTCTGTTTAGTCATGCTACATCTGTACAGCTAATCCAGTTCATAGCAGTCTAAGATCTAGATTTATGCTGCAGTGCCATTACATTTTTCTTTAAAATTCACGATACAGGAATTACCCACACTTTCACTTGTGCAGGCTTCAGAATTTGCAGGCCGTTCATTGCATGATAATACGCCTGTGGTTTAAAACTGTTAGTTATTTTGGGTTTTAAATTCCCAAGCATTTACGAAAATGTGTTTCTACATGCATTGTTTTTTTGGTTTTCTTTGCTGTTCCTGAGCTTTAGGCTTAATGAGAGACTGTTAGCAATGAAATAGGTCATCTTATTCAGTAAATGGCTGTGAATACTTTTAATAGGGATTTAGTAAGCTTGCTGTGACAACTTCCACTCACCCATTCCCAGTGTACCGGGTTGTGGGAAAACTGCTGAATTTCAGCAGGTCAGAGCCCCAGCCCCTGGGGCTGCTTTTCTGTCCCAGCATTGGCACAGCACCGTGTTCCCCATGGCCCAGCCAGTAAACCAAGGGAAAAACTTTAGAAATGCCTAGGCAGGGCCAGATGACATGTGACGTGTGACATGCAAAGTGAAGAACTCTCTTGTGCTGCAGAGGAGGGGTAAGCAGGAGGCTGCAGGAGGGGATTTGTGGGGATCAGCAGATGCTTTCCTCTACGTAAAAGGGATGCTTCTTGCAAGGCTGAAAGCATGTGGTCACTATTGCTAAGCCTGCAGCAAAATTTAGTGGTGGCCTGTGATAGGACAAGAGGTAATGGTAGCAAGGTGAAACAGAGGAAGTTCTACCTCAACATGAGGAAAAACTTCATCACTGTGAGAGTGACAGAGCCTGGAACAGGCTGCCCAGAGAGGTTGTGGAGTCTCCTTCTCTAGAGACTTTCCAGACCCACCTGGATCTGTTCCTGTGTCACGTGCCCTGGGTGTTCCTGCACTGGCAAGGGGTTTGGACTTGATGATCTCCAGAGGTCCCTTCCAACCCCTACCATTTTGTGATTCTATGAAGTAGAAAGGAAATGGCCCCATGCCACAGTGCTAAGAGAATCAGGATGGGGGCTGCTAAAAACAAACAACTTTCGAGCCTCTGATGTGCAAACACAAATGAAACCTGGCCTCGGTTGGTTCATATTCACATGAAGATGTAAGCAAGCAGATCCTGGTCTATAGGCAGTTGGACATCAGTATTTGTATCGCATACTTTGAAAAGCCACCCCGTCTAGTTGTCAGCATCATAAATGATACACAGTTACAAATGTCCTTCCTAGAAAGGAAAGCTTTACTGTAATATCAGTGATTACTTAAAAAAACATTAACTGTGTCAGAAATCCTGTCCCATTTTTCACTATTACGGCATTTTACTAGAAGTCTTGGAAAGGGTGGAAAGTATTGCACAGCAAAATGGCACGGTCCTTATCTCATTGTCCCCAAGGATCCTTACAAAAAGTTGCAGAAGTAAATACTATAGGAGTGCCTAAAATAGCCAAATTAGGGTGGACAGAAGATGACTTTTACTAATATAGGATTCTTACATGTGAGCCGCATTTCTTTTCTTTCATATGTTTTTAGGGATCTTTAGAACAGAAGCGTGATTATATCACAGCTTGCTATGGCTGTGGATGTGCATGTAACGAGCCCAGACAGTCGGTGGCTGTGTGATTTACTAGGGTCTCTTGTACTGTCCATCACTTTTGTATATAGGTGTGTGATCCGAGTGTTATGCAAACCCGAACTCGACAAGTGCTAAGGTCTTCTGTCAGTACAAAGCCCTGCCCTGAAGATTCACAAATGAAGCCATGTATTCTTAACCAAAATTGCTTCCAGTATCAGTACAATCTAACAGGTAAGTATAACTTTCCAATATGCTCTTAGCAGGAAGTGGCATCAATGGCAATATATTAAATTAATGTTCTACCTTTCCGAATATCTTTCCATAGAAGCCTCAGGCTTTCTCCAGTTGTTTTTTTAGTTATGTTTGCTTGCGGTGTTGGTTAAAGTCTCGACATGAAAAGAGTTATGTGTAGACATCACTGATTTCACAAAAATTAATTACATGCCTACATTTTTTTTAATCCACAGATTAGTGGACAAATGCACAATTTTTAATTTAAGTTGTCATTGCAGGTACACTGGAAATAAAACAGGTTAAATGGGATCTCTTCTTTTTGGTGGGTTAGCAATAGAATTAATGACAAAATTCCAGTTAAAAAGAGTGTCATCTATGTGGTTCCAGTGAAGCAAATAATACCAAAACCAAGTCTGTTTTGAAGACAAGTAGAAGTTACACAGATGAGCATAGGATATGCAGAGCAAAATGCATTATTTAGGACCTTGGAAGCAATTAAATCTGTTGGAAAAAAAAAAAAAATCCTTTTGTTTTGACCAGCTCAGATAAGTGAGAAAGGCAGATAGAGGAGTGATCTAAAAGGAGTTGGGGGGCTGGTGGGAAGGGAGAACAAAGTAGGATAAAATACCTGCATATAAACTCAGCCTGTTTGAAACAAAAGCCCTAGAAACACACAGGCAGCAGGACCATGCCTTTTTTATCATCACATCTCAGAAATGCAGAACTTTTACGTGTTCATGTTTATCAGAGATGGAAGACACAAAGTAATAGGTTTTCTTCTGTTATGTTTCCTATTTGTTGATGGTATATGGAAACGTTAGCTGTTTGTGCTGTGCTTTTTGTTTATTTTAAATGGTGGTTTAAGGCTTATTTCAGTTTAGTTGTATTCTGACCTTCATAATTTCAGACAAGTAATAAGATAGGAATTTTCTTCTACTAGAAATACCGGTTTTATTTCATGAGTATTAGAGCTTAGTTTTAAATAATGGAAATCTTTGCCTTGAACAAGAAATGGAGTTACCCTTCAGAAACTTCCTCAGCTACTTTACTAAAGTGGAATTTTACTTCAGACAATACAGTCCTGTAAATGTTCCAACTGAGTTGAACTGATAGATTTTAGCAGTGTTAAACAGTGCACTCTCATGTACCAGTTTTGTTAAGGGGATAGGTGAGTGCAAAGCCAGCGGTTCCTCATTTGAGACTTGCTAAATTTGAAGAGCAACTTTCTTTTGTGTGAGTTGTTCTTGGGTTTGGGATGCCCTGATGTGGGGAAGTGCTGCACTAGGGGACAGTAGGCTGCATGTCAAGTAGAAAGATGTGGAAGCACTGCATCCTTTGCTTTGTGTCTGCAGACTGGAGTGGGTGCCAGCTGGGAGCCAATGCCACCTGCGGACATGGAGAACGGCGGCGTCTCCTGAGCTGCCAGCGCAGCGATGGGGCCACTGTCAGCATGCAGCTCTGCCAACAGGTGAGGATGGCACACACGTGTGCACAGGGCAGGGAAACAACCATCGGTTCGTTTTGTTTCCAGAAAACCAGTGCCCTCCGATCCACACCCCGACCCCCTCACTCCCCGCCGGCCCCGTCCTCCTCGCTGCCGCGCGTGCAGCCGCGCGAGCCCCAGCTGCAGCTGCGCCGCCAGGTAAAGGGAGCAGCGAGGGGGCGGAGCCCCGGGCCTGCCCTCCACCGGGCAGAAGTGGCCGGGCGGGGTGCCGGGGGGGGCTGTGTGGCTCAGCAGAGTCTGTGCCGGATGCTCAGGAAGGGGCTGGACCACACTCTGCTATTGCCCCACTGCATGGCCACCAGCAACACCTAAACAGCCCCACACCCCAGTGCTGAGGGGCAGCCCCGGGGGGACCCCTATACTGCCAGGCACAACCCAGCACCCGTCTCTTGCTCACCTTGCTGTCAGGGCCTGGGTGCCCTCAGGGTGCTGGCACAGGGCTGGAGAAGGCTCTGGCACTGCTGTCCCTGGGCTCTCCTGCATAGGATGGCCACCAGACCCTGCTTTGGGGTTGCTCCTCTGGCTTGCAGGGGTCCAGCTGGCATCGTCCCTGTGGGGTGCTGCGGGCCCTGGGCGCAGGCAGACTCCTTATCTTCCCAGCTCCCGCGCAGGGCCCAGGCTGGGGGAAGCAGGAAGAGCCCATGACTAATCGGTGGCAAAGAGCCTGCAAGCTCACAGCACACAAAACTGGCCCCCCCATGCGCACCCCAGCTGCACCAGTCACCACAGCCTGACCTTAATGGTGCAGCCTGGCAGGGAGCCATAGGCTGAGCACCCCAGTTGGAGCAGCAGCCCCTAGGGCTGGCTGGGGGATGCCAGCATGGGACAGGAGATACTGATCCATGGCCATGCCCACCCTGGGGTTGTGTCCCTTGGGTGTTTGCAGCTGCCAGGCCCCTGGACACAGCAACCAGTTATGGCGGGGGCAGGCAGTGTGGGCAGAGGTGAGGCAGACCAGTAAGTCCCCCAAACCATCCCAAACTGCTCATTGCCTGGGGCAACTGATGGCCCTGTGGCTCTGTTTGGCCCCTGTTTGGGTGGCAAAGCCGTGTTCCTGAGTGTGATTTTTAAGGCGGGAGGCCAAGGTGTGCTGGGTGTTCAAGGTGGTCCAGGGGCTGGCGTGCCCATGCCTGGCACAGCTGGAAGAGCCTCACTGAAGGGTTCAGAGCTCCCCAGCCTGGCCATACTTCACCCATCTCCCTGCCATGGTCATGCCGCCAGAGCCTCAGTGCCAGGGCAGACTTGAGGGTGGGCTGAGCCACCACACAGCTCAAGATCTGCCCCAGTGCCACCGCTGGGGTGGCATTTTTCTGGGAGAGCCTCAGCTGGGGAAAAGGGTGGTGCTGGATCACGTGGCAGCACCAGCCATTGCCAGGCATGACTTCACCGGGCCCCTCTGGACTCTGCCCTGGGAGAGTCCTGCCATGCCGCACACCACCCTGGAGCGCTTCCAGCAGCACTGGGCTCTTGGCCAGCCAGGAGCAGGGAGGGGACCAAAGCCAGCACAGCCCGTGGCTTCCCAACTGGCTCCTGCCTGGCGGTGCTGCCCAGCGGGCACATGCCTGGCCCTTGCCACGGAGCTTCCTGACACTGGTGGGGATGCATGCCCATGAGGGGGTGCGGGGGATGGGCTGGTGGGATGAGGGCTCTCCTGCCGTGCCACTAGGTGGGTCAGCTGAGGTCCTTGATGTGTTGCACAGGGCGAGAGAGATGCTGGCAAAGGCCTGGAGATGAGGAAACTGGTGCTCTCAGGTTTCCTGGCCAGTGAAGAGATCTACATCAACCAGCTGGAGGCCCTCTTGTTGGTGAGCACAGCCCCCAAACTGGACACCCCCTCTAGGGATGTCCCCCAACAAGGATGGATGGATGGATGGATGGATGGATGGATGGATGGAGTGAGTCACTTCTTTCTGGAAAGCCTCTCCCAGGCAGGCCTGGCCCTATCTTGGGCAGGAGCAAAGCTGCTGGAGCCAGCCTTGCTCTGGCCCAGCTGCCCCCATCTCACCTCTCCCCATTGCCAGTGTGCCTGGGGAGGCATTTATAGCCCTGCTTCCTCTTGTGGACTCACTGGCCCTTGTGGTGGAGACGCTGTTGCACAACACAGGGGTCACCACCACCACAGGGAATTCTATGGGGACACATGGTCCCTTGGTTGGGAGAGGTTCCTTGGTCCAGCCGTGGGCCAGGACCTGACCCAGGCAGCCCTCACTGCCACCTCAGATCCCCCTTGTCCGCAGCATTCCCCTCCTAGCACTCATCTCAAGTGGTCTCACATCTTCTCCTTCGGCAGCCTATGAAGCCACTGAAGGCCACAGCAACAACGTCGCAGCCTGTCCTCACCCTCCAGCAGATTGAGACAATTTTTTACAAGATCCAGGACATCTATGAGATTCACAAGGAGTTCTATGACAGCCTGTGCCCAAAGGTGCAGCAGTGGGACAGCAACATCACCATGGGCCACCTCTTCCAGAAGCTGGTATGCACCTTCCCTGGGGCTTGTTCTGCTTGGAAGAGGAGGAGGGATGGGAGGTGGAACACCATGCTGCGGGGCTTGGCTCCATGGTGCAGCCTGCCATGTGCTCACTGGTGGCCATGGGACTTGCTGCATCCCTCCCTGTGGAGGGATGGCCATGATCCTGGGATGGGAGTTAGCGCAGCCTCCATGCCCACAGCTTTGGCTTTACCACGGGGCTGGCAGGATCCCAGGCATGGGGGTGACCCTCTGGGCAGAGGCAGGAGGTTCCTGCCTCTTTGCTGCCTGCAGATGCTGTGGTGGTGGCTCCCCAGGGTCACCCTCTGGGTCCTGACACTGCTTTGGACTTGTGATGGGAGTAGGGGCTGTGCCCATGGGGGCTGTGGCCATGCTGGGGAGGGGAGGATGAGGGGGCAGGTTGAAGGGTTCCAGGAAGTGGATCCTCCACTGTCCAGGCGCTTGTTACCTCTCTGCTGGATTTCAGAGGTTTGGTGGGGCAAAGGGCTGGGCAGGAGCCCCACCATCCTGCCCCGGGAGAGGGTTCTCCCTGCAGAGCCAAGTGTGTGCCCCCCCCCCAGCTGGCTATGGTCTGGCAGAATGTGCCATCAAGAGGGGACAGCTCTGAACAGTGTCCCCTCAGTGGCTGTGTGGCTACTTATGCTGCTGAGGGGTCTTCAGCACCCCACTGGGTGCCCCACTAACCCCCACTCCCCGCAGGCCAGCCGGCTGGGGGTCTACAAGGCCTTTGTGGATAACTACAAAATCGCACTGGAAACAGCAGAGAAGTGCAGCCAGAGCAACTACCAGTTCCAGAAGATCTCAGAGGTAAGCTGGTCTGGGGCTGTGCTGGGGTAACAGGGCAGAGAACCCCATTCCTGTGGCTGAGCCAACTGCATCTGCCCCATGGAGACCTTCTCCCTGCCCTGAGGACTCTCCGGGACTGTCCCAGGGCTATGCTGGAGGGTTGTGGTCTCTTGAGTATTGCAGGGTTTTGTCCCCTGCCTCCTGCAAGCTCAGGTTGTGCTCAGCCCTTGCTGCTGTCATTTCTGGGGTGCTGAGGCAGCCTGCACCTCCCGCCCCATCCACTGAGCATGGGTGCTGGGCACTTGGCTCATCTCCTGCTGGCTGCATCTCTGTGCCTGGCTCCTCTATAGAAATGAGGACCTCTGTGGGTGCAGCAGTGGTTCCCTGCTCCCTTCAGCCCCCCCTTGCAGCAGGGCTCTTCAGCTAAATGGGACCAGCAGCCTCCC
Organism: Ceryle rudis; assembly: GCA_033439905.1. NCBI lineage: Eukaryota > Metazoa > Chordata > Aves > Coraciiformes > Cerylidae > Ceryle > Ceryle rudis. Next base: position 86,655 of record JAAGNO010017906.1, read on the forward strand.
TGGGCTGCTGCAGGGCTGGGTGTCCGGCCTCGGGATGCCCCATGGGTCCACCATGTCCCAGCTGCTGGGCACAGCCAGAGAAGCTCCCAGACAGGCAGAATCCTGTTTAGTCCACACCTCCACCCCAGCACCCATGGGTGGCCTCCAGCATGGCCAGGCTGGGGCCAGGGGGAGATATCAGGGTGCAGGAAGGGTTAGGGGGGGACCCTACGACCTTGAGCAGTGACCTTCCCCCCCCCTGCCCCCCCAACAAGGGCGTTTGCCGGCGTTTTTCACCCCAAAAATGGCCCTAAAATGGCCCTTCCAGGACCTTTCCCCCAGCCTCTCCCCCTTCTCCTT